>JAJJMA010091361.1:0-12307 GCA_023529015.1 Papaver nudicaule
ATCCATAAATAGAGGGGAGGCTAGGGAAAGATATACTCTAGCTCTAAAAGGGCAAGGATAGCCGTGAGAGAGAGAATGGCCATGGGCCTCCATGAGTACAAGCGAGAGAAAGCCACAAGGCCTCCACAAAATTAAGTGAGGGAAATCCATAAGGCCCCCATAAATTAGGCTAAGCATGTTCATGAGGCCTCCAAATCTTTGTCCAAGGCATGGCCTTGGGCCTCCAAGAGTTTGGCCAAGGCATGACCATGGGGCTCCAAAGAGTAAGCTAGGGCATGGCCGTGGGCGTCCAAGAGATTAGGCGAGGGGATGTCGTGGGCATCCAAAAACTAAGCAAGGGAGATGCGTGGGCATCCAAAGACCAAGCAAGGGATGGCGCAAGGCCCCCAAGAAGTTAAGCAAGGGTGATGCCGTGGGCATCCAAAGATAAAGCTAGGGGATAGTCTTGGGTATCCAAAAGCTAAGGTAAGGAGTGGCCGTGGGCATCCATAAGCCAAGGCAAGCTAATGGACGTGGATATCCAAGGTTAGGGCAAGCTAGTGGCATGGATATCCAAAGGCTAAGGCAGGGACGGCGTGGATATCCAAAATCAGGCCAAGGAGTGGCCGTGAGCATCCAAAAGCCAAGGCAAGCTAATGGACGTGGATATCCAAAGGCTAAAGGCAAGGATGGCGTGGATATCCAAAATCAGGCCAAGGAGTGGCCGTGGATATCCAAGGCTTGGCCAGGGTAATGGCGTAGATACCCAAAGGCTAGGCCAAGGTAATGGCGTGGGCATCCAAGGCTAGGCCAAGGAGATGGTGTGGGCATCCAAAGAGGGTGGCTCAAGTACAAGCTAGGCTAATGTGTATGCATAGGTATTTTTACATGTAGGCTAGGGATATGGACCATGCTAATAGGCTAGGGTCGCGAGATATCAAAATACAGCTAAGGGTAATTAAATATCTTATCTTATCCCTATTGTAAAAATAAATTCGTACCTTGTCTCGAGTTATTCCAGGATGCCAGAAATTGATGCGAAATTACTCCTGTGACCTCCTCGCCAAAAACCACCATCAACAGAAACGTACGTCAGTTTTGGCAGAAACCAATTTAAGGTTTCGGAACCTAAAGTTCATTATATGACCGAAACTGTTTTAAGGTTCCCAAATCAAGTTTCTACATAGCGAAACCTAAAGCTTCGTTTCGAAATCTAGATTCTGTTTAACAAAACCTTGTTTAAGGTTTCGAAACAAGAAACACATATTAAATTTTATTCAAATGTTTGGTGTCGAACTTGAGAGTCCATGTGGTTGAGAACCGTTTCACCATCACAGCTTTTTAGCTTCGACGCACAGGAATATATTTCCCGGTTCACATAAACCTTTAGGAAACCCCAGTGTCTTTTCGACCTTTTAGATCTCACATGGTCAAGACACATTGGCCTCGATTCTCAAGTCACTGTCAGCCACACATATTTCGAATCTGTTATATCTCATTGGTCACAATGTTTACATTTTCGGACCAATAGCTTATGAATGCGAAAACCAGATTATGGTTTCGAAATCAACGTCAAGTTTTATCAAAACCTACATTGAGGTTCAAACATTGAAAATTTATAAGTTGAGATACACAAATATGGTTTCAGAATCCAGAAGTGAGATATGACATACGAGATGTTCATATACATAATCAAATGAATGATTCAGAACTTCAGAGTTCAGAGCCAAATCAGGACGTCGTATTCGAATCTCAGAAACAACAATATTTTGAGTCTACACAACATAAGTGTGAGTCACGATCTCTCTTACATTGGCTCATATAAATATATGCAATCAATCCGATAGAGCCAGACTAGGTAAGAAGAGACACAATACTGTGATGGATCAAATATCGTAAGTACTACCGAGATAACATCACATTGCTATATCCAACTCGAAAAGGTTTTAGGAAAAACCTTTATATTAACTTAGAGACGGAGAAGAAAAGAAAGCTCTAAGCAATATTGGAACGGCATAACTACAACACTAATACCACAAGTGGTAAAGCGGAGTTATCATAAGACACACTGATCACAAGTGATCAAGTCATAACGTAAATCTCAAGCTGAGAGTTATGTTTATGTCTTTTGTAGCACAAGTGTAAAAGATAATGGAATCGCGTTATTTAGATTCACTAACCTTTTGAATGATGAAGTCGGATGTCTTCGCTTGATCTTCAGTCTTTCTTCAACTCTTCAACCAGTGATTCTAAATCCTACCAAAATCTTCCACAACCTCAAGCTAACTCTCTCACATGACTTCACCTAATTGTGTGTTGTTTAGCGGTCGAGTTTTGATCACTAAAGTTGACAACTAAGCTTGACATACCAACACTTAGTGAGGTTGACCGAGCCATGATCCAACATAGAAATTATCGAACATCTTGACGTTGTTATCTACTGGTAGATCGACACTGACAATGACAAACACAAGCTCAACGTGCCTTTATGATTCCCGAAGGCTACTGGTAGTTTATATCTGAGCAAATGGACACTTGAAGAATTTATCGAATCACTTTCACGTTGCTATTCAACAGTCATTCGACACTGGCAATGACAAACACAAAGGAGAGTGACAATGTGGTCAGTAGTTACGACGGTTGATAGCTCAATCCTTGCCAAGGATCCTGTAAGCAATCCAAAACCGTCATATAAAGGGGGAATACAGACACTACATTCACCCAGACGTATTTTTGTACGACATATTGCCACTTGATTCAAAAACCGTCACATGGCTCCATGAAAAATCCGTCTTAAATGCTCATTTGTGTACTAGTGGAGGTAGCAATTTTAAAGTGTTGATATTCACATCGAGTCATTACATTTTGGACTCTCATTGGATGTGAAAGCACGTTCGAGATGTGCTATAAGACAACCTCTGATATTGTCAATAATATGTGACTCATAGTAAAAAAATTTGGAGCATGGCTCAAAAGTTTTATGTCTTATTATTGGTTTCAAGAAATTTCCTACAAGGTTTATTGCTTTGAATACTAGGATCCCACTTTTATTTATCAAAAAGACATAATAGCACAGTAGTGAGATAAGAAAATATTAAACCTTGAGATGTACTGTCCTCTTATTGTTCATATCAACAATTACATCACTTTTATCTAGATAGTACATAGATAAGAGTGGCAACTCATAACACTTTCAGGCGTTATGGCGAGTGTTTTCCCACTCGCCTTGTGTCATCAATCTTGTCTCTCTTCCTTTTGAGAATTTGTCATAGAAATTGCTATCATCAAAGTAAGATTCAACGGTTGAGGAGTTACCTGAGAGTTTCTGCTCCTTCTGACGTATGTTAATGAGATCTTTAAGCTTTGAAGAGCCTTGCTTTCTTTTGTCAAGGATGTCTTGAAATTGAGTGACCAATTTACTCAGAGCATCATCTTGCAAAACTTCTATCCCCTTATCTTGATTGTTGACAGAATGTATCTTCCTCTAGGGAACCCAATGTTGTGTTTTTCAACAGATTTGTTGAAACGGTGACTTCCAGAACTCTAAGAACGTCGAAAAAATTTCTTAGTCTCAGTATGTTCTTTGACTTGTCTAGGTCGTGACCAATGATTGGCTTGATTGGTCTTTTTGATGTCATCGATTTCTTTGAGAATTTGATCTAGCTTTTGTTCAAGATTAACTATTCCTTTATTCTCAAAGTGTTTTCTTGATCTTGTCCGAATAGTTTTATTCATTTTGCAAATTTGACAGATCATATACGCATCTTTGGTGTTTTTTACGTTGGTGACAGATGTTGCAACGTTCTTGGCTTTTTGCACAGGAATAGTTGCAATATTGCCAATAGATGCAGGAATTGTTTGAAACACAACGGATTTGTGTATTTCATCTTTTTAGGAGTGCAATTTCTCCTTTCAATTCCGTTATTTTTTCACATACCATGACAAAGATCGATTCATGTTTTGATTCCTCACTGGGAGTAATTTTTGAACATGAATCAGAGGTTATCATGGATATATGATGGACAAGTCAGTTAACCTTGTGTTTTAGACGAGTAATCTCAGAAGTTTGTAAATTCATGTGATTAATGAGTACTGAGCTTTCCTTTTCAGCTTCGCTTTCAGCTTCTGAATCAGAATCATCAGAGAGGTTAAATGGTAAGGTATCTTGTAGATATGGTTTTAATGCTTCATCAAAAAGAGAGGAAGACCCGATATCTAAGATTGACTTATCAGTGTTTTTGTCTGGTGTACAGGGACAAGACATGATTCACGAAAAAGCGTCAAAAACATACAGTTACGTCCTTAACAAGGTGTTTGCCTGCTATGATACCAACTGAAAAAGCGGGGATACTGAGATACACCACCAACTTTTAGTTTTCGTTAACCTAGATGATTCTAGTTGTTTGAACGATCTCACAAATCAATATTCAAACAACAACCTGAGTATAGTTCAAAGAACCGAACCCTAACAAGAACGTCTTGTAGATCTCAATAGAGATGGATTCACTCAAAGGTTATGAATCAACAAACTTGCAATTACTTCAATTATATAGATCAGAGACAATATAATGCGGAAGGGAAAAGTAATGCAAGATACCAGAATTTTGTTAACGAGGAAACTGCAAACCTAGTAGAAAAACCCCGGGACCTCGTCCATATGTGAACACCCTTAGTATGAACGGTATACTGACGCTAGCCTACTCTCAGACTTGGGACTGGACTGTATCGAGACTGAGTTCGCCCTGCAAGCAACTTAGCTACAAATGTGCTCCTACGTCTCTTGGCTCCCGCAGAAACCTACGTACTTGATTCCCCTAGCTGACGTCCTTTACAGGCCTAGGAGTTGCTCCAATTCCCTTCGTGAAGACTAGCGCTACCCTGCCTCTAATAGGCCGCCTAAAAGTATCCAAGTAATCAAACAAGAATACGATTGTGATTTCCTTTAGAGTTAAAGTCAAGGTTAATGGAAATCGATATGTTGAATAGGGCTTATTGATCTAGCCTAAACAACTTTACCTCCAAACGCGAGACGAACTTAGTACGAAACCTAGTTCATGAATAAGCGTTGGGAACTTCTAGGGTTTACGATTCAAGATCTACCTTACGAAGTTTCTATCAAATCTTGGTTGTGATAAGATTGAAAATATTCAATCGACCCAAGATACAGGATGGAATTTTACTTCCGACTTGTGCTTCGCGATCCTCAAGTGAAGTCTTTCAATAGTCGTAGTCCAAAAGGACTTCGAGATGACGACCAACCTTTATGCAAGGATACACATATGTTTAGAGGATTGAGATTGTATCTTGCAGAAGGTCATCTATTTATAGTGATCACCAAGGGAGGCTTTGCTTAAAGTTTAAGCAACCTTGAGTAGGGCTCAAGCAAGTTCCGGAACTAAGAAGGTCCATAGCTTGAATACCCATTCTCAATCTTCTATGAACTTTGGACTAAGCCAAAAGTTAAAGAAGACTCAACCTTGTTTGAAGGTTCGCGACTTCTGGTCCAATTCATGTTTGGACATCGCTTTGCGACTTCTGGTCCAAATACTTGTTTGAACATCGCTTGGATTAAGTTGTTGAATTCCATGGGCCAAGTAATGATGAGTCCGAGAACTAATCATGCCTAGATCGAAAACTTCAATGATATGAAAGTTTGGAAGTTTTCTCATGGCTTATATGTACGCGTTCATAGAGCAGTCAAATAGAGTTCAGGAGAATTCAGGAACTTGTATGTACGCGTTCATACAGACTTTTGCTCGTTCTCTGAAATGCCATACAATCATATGTACGCGTTCACCGTTGTGGTCAATTTCAAGAGACAATCCAACATACTCTACCTATACATATTATCACGAGTGTGACAAATGCAAAGGCGAAAATCCTAGAATTCCTTCGGATCATATAAACAACATCATAGACTATTGATATGATAGAAATGGTAAATACGATACGGAAAGGAAAAGCCTTTCTAACCTTTAGCGAGGACGTTATGATTTGTCAAGTAGTAAGCTTCGGTCTTCGTCTTCATCAGTCTTCGTCTCGATTACCTAAAACTATCCTAGTCCGAGGTTGTAGAGTAAACTTATCAAGGATGGTGTTTTTGTCTCATAAACTTGACAACTGACTTGAGATAACAATATCAGTGGGTTCAACCGAGCAATGCTCTAACAAGTGGGACCTTGGTATTACATACAATAAGTCTTGTAGAAAATTCCTAAGTATGCCATTTATAAGATGTCATCACATGTTGAGCTTGCTCCAATAAAACATGATGTCAATTAAAGAGATGAAATGTCTCAAGGACTGTGAAAATTCCCAAAAGAGATTGTCTTGAATATCTTATGAGCACCTAATCATGTCTCCTAAAATTAGAGAGATTGTTTATGAAAAAGTGTTATCACATCCATAAAAAGTCCAAAATGTAATGACTTGATTTGAGTATCAACAACTCGTCAGCTATCTCAAAGTGACCTCTCTGCCTCTGGCTCCTAAGACAAGAGTCGAGACCAGGATCCATGAGGAAACCTTGAGAAAAAACTAAGAGGTTTATGAGATTCCTTCATAGTGTTGATATATAAACTTAAAAAAACTCTTCTTGGCAAATATTCAGGGATTAAATAAGAAAATTATTGTTAGATATTTGGGTATACATTAATTCTCTCAATATGGGCACGCACATCCAATCTCATTGGACCTCTTTGTGACACTTTAAAAAACTCTTGAGAATTGCCCAACTCGTTCAGGAATGTAAGGAAGAAGTCCATCTTCCAGAATATACCGGAACGTGAAAGATACACGTTTCAGAACCGCCTTCCTTGATAAGAGTCTTATACTCATCAAATTCCATACTTATCCCACCCTGAGGGATTATATATACCACACACACACACGAACTCGAAATTCACGTTCAAGTTCTCCATAAAGCCATCAAACATATTACTCGTAGTGTCACACGAAATAATATTGAAGAGGCTTGCAAAGTTATGGATTGTGAAGGTGTGTTTGGAAGGAAAAAAAAGAGAATTGTTCTTGATGATGCTATTGCGGGAACTCTTGGTTCTCAAGAAATCTATGCAACAACAAACTGTTCACGACTTTCTGAAAGAATTTGAAGCTTTCAAAATCCAACTTGTTGACATTGTTAACAATATGGAATTACTGGGAATTGAAATTAATGAATTGAAAGCAGATATGTCAGTTATTAAGGATGAATTGAATAATATGGTTAACAATATTTCTGATGAAGTAACTGAAGCTAACCATGTTCACTACTGTTTTAGGTGTAAAACAATAAAGAGAATCTGAGGGGTAAAGTGTGAAGTGTGATGATGTAATAAGAAGTTGTAATGGTATTCGAGAGGTCAAGATCGAACAATACTCGCCTAAACCAAGAAATGGTCGTTCGAGTATTGCTTCAGTTACAAGAAGAGGATATAGGGTTGGTTTAGGGAGGGAAGCAGAGAAAGATGAGATCAGAGAATTGTTATAATTTCTGTGATGTTGATGATTAAATTGCTAAATAAGAATGGATATTCAGTTCTCACTAGATATTGAATATTGAATGAGGAAAGTTAATCAATTATCGATAAGATAGATTGATTATACTTGCACTGAATTAAACTGTTGAACTTGTTTGTTCGTGTTGTTGTATTTCCAAACTGGTCGAGTGACCTATTTATAGCAATAGAATTCCAACTGATCTCATAAGAAGTGGAAGAAGTGGAAGAGTGGGAGTGAGGAACGAGTGGGGTCAGTTGTTAAGAGTCTTGCGCCTAATAATAGGGAAGACTAACAACCCACTACCTTATCCCATCTTTCCAGCAACGTTCACACGACTTAGTGTCTTTCCCGTTGAGTGATTGAGCCGTTGCAATCACACGTGCCGTAGACCGCCAAACCAAAACCCTAAAGAATATCCCCCCATGTAACTTACTTGATTCTCGTAAGATTTGTTAAATATTTGTTAAGTGAAAGATGAATAGGTGCAAGTCGTACCAATTACTGGTAAAGTCAAGACTTTGCGATAAGATAAAGATTTAAGCGATAAGTTTGTATATCTCTTTAAGATTTGGTCTAAGGATTGAATCGGGCAATCGCCATTTAAACCAATGAGATAAATCTAAGGGTTGAGCTAGCAACTGCCATTTAGATAAGATAAGTCTAAGGATTGAGCTATGCAATCGCCATTTAGACTGAGAGGATTTCAGCAACTCTCTGTGGCAATAGTCAAATAAATACAACTTTCAATTTGCCATAAATATGAGAAATTGGCTTGTGGCATGTAATGCACCAATTCTCTGAGTAATGAAGACATATGAATGTCCAAAATAATATAAGTCATAGCCATGAGCCATGATTAAGAATTATAGCACTGATTTATAGAAGCAAGTCCATAATCAGGAAAAACAGACGAATGATGCTATCACAGCGTAGCCATCATCAAGAATGCATAAGCATTGCCAATATAAGACCTAAAGATAGGCCACAATAATTATAATAAGCCATGTTACATGGCATACTAATCTTATTGGGAAGTTAGGCATAGGACGCAAAAGATAAGCCATAACATTTATGTTATTTTCGGATTTCTGAACAGCTTGCATGTTATCCATTCATAAAATCGCCCAGGCCAGCCTATATTCGATAAAATTCCGAATTTTTAGTATGTTGTAGGGAACTCACAGAGGAAAAACTTTCATGAAGGAAGCGCCTCCTAATTGTTCACGGATTGGGATGTAAAAATCGTGCATTGAAGAAATACGTGAGCTGTTAGATTTCCGAGCTCGATTAGGAAACTAGAGTATTATGGACTCAATAAAATCCATAATCCTCTAGGATTTGGATCAGTGGGACCCATAAATAGAGGGGAGGCTAGGAAAAGATATACTCTAGCTCCAAGGGAGCAAAGATAGCCGTGAGAGAGAAGACGGCCATGGACCTCCATGAGTACAAGCGAGGGAAAGCCATAAGGCCTTCATAAATTAGGCGAGGGAAAACCATAAGGCCCCCATAAATTAGGATAAGCATGGCCATAAGGCCTCCAATATTTGGCCAAGGCATGACCTTGGACCTCCAAGAGTTTGGCCAAGGAATGGCCGTGGATACCCAAAAAATTAGCCAAGGCATGGCCGTGGACACCCAAAGAATTGGCCAAGGCATGGCCGTGGGCATCCAAAGGCCAAGGCAAGCCAATAGTCGTGGGTATCCAAAGTTAAGGTAAGCTAATGGTGTGGGTACCCAAAATCAGGCCAAGGAGGTGGCGTGGGCACCCAAGTACCAAGGCAAGCTAAAGGTATGGATATCCAAAACTAGGGCGAGCTAAAGGCATGGATATCCAAAAGCTAAGGCAGGAATTGGCCGTGGGCCTCCAAGGGAAGGGGGCGTGAGCATAAGGATAAGGGAATTGCCGTGGGATAAGGATTAGGCTTAGGGATTATCGTGGGATAAGGATTAGGCTTAGGGATGGCGTGAACACCCAAAATCAGGCTAAGGCGTGGCCTTGGGGCATCCAAAAGCTAGCACAAGGAGTGGCCGTGGGCCTCCAAGGGTTAGGCGAGTTAAAAGGTGTGGATACCCAAAGCTAGGCCAAGCTAATGGCGTGGGCATCCAAAACTAGGCCAAGCCAATGGCGTGGGCATCCAAGAACTATGCCAAGGCATGGCCGTGGATGCCCAAAGCTTGGCCAATGCAATGGCGTGGGCATCCAAGCTTGACCAAGGAGATGGCCGTGGATACCCACAATCAGGCCAAGGGATGGCCGTGTATATCCAAGTGTTTATGGCGTGAATTGCCTAGGGTTTGGCTCGAGCATGAGCTAGGCTAATGCGCATGCGTAGGTATTTTTACGTATAGGCTAGGGATATGGACCATGCTACTAGGCTAGGGTCGTGAGATATCAAAATACAGCTAATGGTAATTTAAATATCTTATCCCTATCATAAAATAAATTCATACCTTATCTCGAGCTATTCCAGGACGCCAGAAATTGATGCAAAATTACTCCTGTGACCTCCTCGCCAAAAACCACCATCAACATTAAGTCCCCTGCACAGCATGGAACCGTGAGTGTTCCAGGGTGAGCACAAGTTGATGGTCCAGCCGCATCCACATAGAAGCCTTATCCACAAGTCCAAGCAGGGCCTAAAGACGAACCCCACTCAAGCAACATCCAGAGAGTCCTGATCAAATCAAAACTCTCCCAAAACCGTGCGTGATATATCTCTGGGATAAACACCAATTAACGGGTGGAACCTTATCTCCACACTTGTCAGTCCACTTGTAGATACATCCGAGTCAACTCCTCTTATATAGGCAAGAGTTACTTCTTGAGTTTGAATTCTCAAAACCCTAGAATTTAATATTACTCCGCGCCTATAAATATATGCACCCAGCCACGCCCTGGATTATACTTTCTCTGTATATCTTCTGATTTTCTTATATCATGTCGAGCAACAGTAGCAGTGATATTCCTTTAAGCCAATTTATCAAGCGCAAGGCTTGGATTCCCAGCTCTGTAAGTAATTCTTCACTTGTGCTTCCTCATATTTTAGAAATTTATTAATCATGAGTTAACTGTAGAATGAAGAGGAAGGAGATAGCTGTTAGGGCATTGTCCGGTCAAACCCACTAGCGTTGGTATGTCAAGCTAGTTGTCAGTTTTAGGTGTCAAAAGTGAATTCTTGATTTAGCCTACTAGAGTTTAGATTTCGGAAATGGGATATAGACAAAGTAGTAGAGACCTTGAAGACGAAGACTATGAAGACAAAGAAGACATCAATTATTCTTCATCGATAAAAGGTTAGTAGGAGTTATGACTGTATGGATTTTCTTTTATTTTTACTTCATCTATTCTTTCGAAATAGTCGACTACTTTAGTAGTGATAATAGTGATTGAGATCGTATTCTTGCGTAACATGGCCTTGTGTCATGACCAGTGTTTGATCCCACAAATACTGTGAGTCAAGAATGTATGAGACAGATTCGGTGCCATATGTCCATTACAATGGTTTGCTTGCAAACTGTTAATTGGATATGGATGAATCTAAAGGAGTGCTCTTGAGCAAAGAGTCCATGGATCACAGCTGAGGACGTTCTCACGTCTAAGTTCTGGCTCAGCCCAGTACTTCCAGCGGAATCCAGATTTGACAAAATCTGACAGGCGCACGGTTCACAAACCGGTTTGCGTACCAGAAACTCGGAAATTCTCCTGAGTTCGAGATGGCTATTTTGTTCACGTACCAGTACGTGAACCTGACGGTAGCTGTCTTACTGGTGTCGGATTTAGTGAATATTCTCCTAGAATTTCACTCTGAGTCAAATTCCAAAATTCCTTTATCTCTTAGATGGACTTGTGTAAAACATAAAGACCTTTTGTGTTCCATCTAACGATCCTCAATGAGTCAATAAGATAAGATTATCTCTGGTCTGTTGGATTCTATCTTGAAGTGTTTTAGAGCTAACAAAACACTTGGCAGATAATTCTAAAAAGAATTCCAATTGAGATTAATCTCTTATTACTTGGTTATCAATTTTAGGGTTTCCCTAACTTGTGGGACAAGTAATTGATTGCTTTATTCCTAAGCAACCTATCTTATTGAGTACTATAAATAGAGGTGTCTACGGACAGATACCGCAAGCATCAAGCATACGTGAAGGTCCTTAGGGAAGATAGAGTAAACTCTTTTCACTTCGGTGAATGCTTGTTGTGGTATAGTCATCCTCTATAGGTTGCAGCTCCTTTGGGAACTCCCTACGACTATAAAGACTTCCTTAGAGAGTTGGGAAGCACAGGTAGAAGATTGAAACCATCTTTGGTTGAAATCGG
Organism: Papaver nudicaule; assembly: GCA_023529015.1. Classification (NCBI taxonomy): domain Eukaryota; kingdom Viridiplantae; phylum Streptophyta; class Magnoliopsida; order Ranunculales; family Papaveraceae; genus Papaver; species Papaver nudicaule. The sequence goes on from JAJJMA010091361.1 coordinate 11,804, forward strand.
ATTAACCTGTAACCTTGGTAACCTGATCACGTTCTTGTTTATTCTAAAGTCCGTCTCTTCTGATATACGGCTATTCAAGAACTGATACGTTACTCAACAAGGTTGGAAAGGTAGCAATGCACGGCTGCACTCGGTGTTGTAAGACCTAGTTAGCTCCGGTTATACAAGTTCCTTAAGTGGTTCTTCGTGTATAACTGAGGTAGATTCGGATTGGGCATTGCTTACTTGGTTTACTTGTCAGCCCCGATTCAAGAAGTAGATTTCCGTATGACCTGGATTTAACAATCCGAAGGAAGTCATCTTGTGTATGGTAAACTGAAGAGGACAGTTACACCATATGTTAACAGTTTGGTTTAAACGCCAGTATTGCTGACACAAGCCTTTGACATCGGTCAAAGCAACTCCTAGGCCTGTAACGGACGTCAGCTAGGGGAATCAAGTGCGTGACGATCAGTGGTGTACGAGTAGAAAATCTGCATAGGTGTTCGAAGTACCATATCCATC
>JAJJMA010091370.1:0-11989 GCA_023529015.1 Papaver nudicaule
ATTGTAAACGTGGTATTTTATGTAATAAGCAGGTGCATTCAGGGTAGGAAATTACTACAATAGATTCAACCAGAGCAAAATTTGCTTACTTCAGCAATCCTGGTCTTTTAAAAAAGTTGTTATAGCTTCTAAAAATCTTTGGTGTGTTTGGTTGTGGAATTTACAGTTCCGAGACATTTATAATTCCATGGGATTTCAAATCCAAGGAACCGAGTAAATCCATGGAATTTTTGGCAACACAATAATAAATCGATCAGATTAGGAATATTAGAGACAAAAATAATGGGCCCGTGAATCCTTCTTTTACTTTCCCAACAAATGTTAGGGGTAAGGGTTGGACTCAAAACGAAGGATTTGCTGGAATTACAAATCTCGGAGCAAACGTGAATTCTGAGAATTTTGGTAAACAAATAGACCAAAAAGAATATAATTCCACCAAATCATCTGATCCCATAAATTTCACCTTCAGAATTTTGCAACCAAACATACTAGTATTTGGAGAACAAGCAATGAAGTTGTAAACCTTTTTTTTTTTAACTAAGAAAGAAATTCCATTGATGAATTTTTAAGCAACCATAACATTGTCTTCCTCAACTGGTGAGGTTAACCAAGAAGGAAAAACAGAATAACTAAACCAACTATCTAAATTGTTGTACGCTTCTTTGGCAAGCAAATGCGCAACATTATTCCCTTCCCTTGAAGTATAACAAGACCTCCAGGATTGAAATTCAGAAAGTAACTCAATGCAATCTAACACTATTGCATTTGTGGTCCATTTAACGGCTGAGCTCTTCCCATTGATGGCCTTCACAACATTTTTGTTGTCACCTTCCAGACAGATCTTTCTCCACCCTTTGGCTTTTGCCCATCTAATCCCTTCTCGCGCTCCCAGAGCTTCAGCCTGCTCTTCATCAGCTGCCGTCAAGGGAACCGAGGCTGCTCCTTCACAACTTCCTGCATTGTTACGACATATTAGGCCAATTCCACATTTTGTAGAACCTTTCACATAACTGGCATCAAAATTTATCTTAGTTTCATTCAGTTCAGGTGGCAACCATTTCACTTCAGCCCTGTTGGGTCTCAATGAATTAGAGCCATTACTTACCTGATTCTTCCTGCTTACTTTCTCCCACTCTGCCATGTACAACATAATATGGTGTTTTATGCTAGCTACAGAGATTTGGTGTTTCTCATAGATAAGCACACACCTAAACTTCCATATAAACCACATAACAATAAACACTTTCTTAATTAATTGGATTCTATTTTCATTATTGCCTACATTAGGTGTAAACCATTCCCTAAACCAAGCAGCTAGGTTCTTACCTTGTATACTGTTAGCTAGGATAGGATCAACAGCCTGCCATACCTGTTTTGCAAAGTTACAATCTAGAAATAGATGTTGTAAAGATTCTTCATGGCACAAGCAGTAAGGACAATTAGGATCCACATTCTGTATTATTCTAGCTATTTTTTGTCTAACAGAAAGACAATCCTGTATGCATTTCCAAATGAAGATATGTATTTTGGGTGGTAGTGCTACTTTCCAGAACAGGTTTCATGGAAAACTGCTATTTGGGACACTAGACACATCTATCTTTGTATCAAGGATGAATCTGTAAGCACTCTTGACTGAGAACAAACCATTATTAGTTCCCTTCCATCTCAACTTATCTGCACCTCTCATTGGTATCTTAATCTGCAAAATGTTATTCACAGTAGCATTATCAAAATGGGTGTTTAGGATATTAACATACCATGTTTTGGTGTCATTATCAATCAACTGACTTACTTTTTTCATATTACCAGACCACATCCTACTATCAACTAAGTTATCCATGTTAGGTATCCACTCGTGTCCCCATATGCTAACTCTGCTACCGTCTCCAATTTCCCAACAGTAATGTTTTTTCACTATTTCTACCCCTTCTCTTATCCCCTTCCAGATCCATGAGCCCTTAGTTGGCAGTATACCAATCAGAGGGTCATCCTCATAAAAGTACTTATTTTTCAACACAGTTGCCCACAGGGCATCAGGTTGATCAAGCATTCTCCATGCTAACCTTGCCAATAAGGCATGGTTAAAGTATTCTGCCTTTCTGACATTTAACCCCCCAAATTGTTTTGGGACTGCAATGTAGTCCCATTTTCTAAGGCATAACCCTCTAGTGTCCATCTTACCCTTCCACCAAAACTGTGTTTGAATGGAGTCCGGCTTACTGGTTAGCTCCTTGGGCAGAGGAAATACACCCATGTGATGTGAGGCTAGAGACCCTAATACAGTCTGAGTTAAAGTAGTTTTACCTGCAGGGTTCAGATGCTTGGTTTTCCAAATACTCAACTTGTTTTTGTAGTTTCCTATAATGGGTTCAAAAGACTCCACCTTGTTCCTTTGTAGGAGCAATGGCACACCAAGATATTTATCCTGCAAACCCATTCTTTGAATCCCTAATATGCTCCCTATCTCATTCTTGACTCTACTATCAGTTTTCTTACTAAATGCCATACCTGACTTCCCAAAGTTGATGGATTGACCAGATAAGGCACTAAAACTGGTGATGATGTCATTAGAGCTCTAGCCTCACATGTTTTAGCTTTCATGAAGATGAGACAATCATCTGCAAAAAAAAGATGACTAATAGGAGGTGCACTGTCAGAAACTTTGATACCATGGATTAGCTGTTTGCTTTCAGCTTCTAGTAAGCATTTAGAGAAAAATTCCATACATAAAATGAACAAGTAAGGGCTAAGTGGGTCACCCTGTCTGAGTCCTCTTTCAGCATGAAACATTTCTCCTGGTTTGTCATTTAACAGCACTGAGGTGGCAGTAGTAGATATACATTGTTCTATTAATCTGAAAAACTGTCAGAAAACCCAAGTTTCTGCAAAGAATGTAAAACAAAATTCCATTCTACCCTATCAATGCTTTAGACATATCTAGTTTAATAGCCATTAACCCCTTTTTTGAATTGTGTTTTTTCATTGTATCTAACAGTTCATGAGCAATCACAATATTATCAGACATTTGTGTTCCTTGTAGAAAAGTAGCTTGAAAGGGGCTGATTATCCTATTTAGCACTGGTCTAAGTCTATTAGAGATGATTTTAGATATTATCTTATATGATGTATTACACAAGCTTATAGGCCTAAACTCAGATGCATTCTTAGGACAAGTTACTTTAGGAATCAATGACATAAAATTATGATTGCACTGTTTTAACATGTATTTTGAGTGAAAAAAATGCCTGAACCATATGTATGGTGTCCTCTCCTACAATGTCCCACATTCTTTGATAGAATCCAGGTGGAAAACCATCTGGACCTAGAGAGGTCCAAGGTTTCATTTTGAAAACAACCTGTTTAATTTCCTTTGCAGTTGGTACTGCAATCAAGCTAGAATTTTCTGCCTCAGTTATGCTTGGTTGTAAGTTATCCATGAAATCATCAGGAATGTATGGCTTAATAGACCTACTTATCTGCACAAAATGACTCTTAAGCTCAGTTGTTATATCAGCTCTATCTGTTAACCACAATCCCATGTTGTTCTGTAGTGACTCTATATGTGTTTTTCTCTTCCTATAATTGGCCCTTTCATGGAAATACTCAGTGTTCTTATCATCAAGAGCTAGGTTTTCCTCCTGATTCCTCTGACTCCAGTAGTCATTTTTTATGTCATACCAGTACTTTAACCTGTCATTCAATTCTGCAATTTTATTTGTATTGTTAGTAGACTCAGGTAAAGTATGTAAATGACTCAACTCATCTTTAATACTAGAAATCTGAGTATTGAAGTTACCAAAATGGGACAAGTTCCATTGTTTTAACCCATCTTTAACACAGTATAGAGACCTTCTATGTTTGAAAGCATAAGAACCAGGTTCTTTATGCTTCCAGTTGGCTGCTATTACCTCTCTACAGGATTCATCTCTAAGCATGCATTTATGAATCTAAAAGGCTTCTTTGCTACTCCTGCATCACAAGAACTGGTGAGTAATAAAACAGGTACATGATCACTGGCAAATGGGATTAGATGATACAATAAAGAGTTTGGGAATATACTAAACCAAGAGGAATTTGCCATTGCTCTATCAAGTCTTTCCAAAATCAGTTCACTGCCTTGTCTTCTATTAGACCATGTATATTTGTTCCCAATAAATGGAATGTCTGTGAGACCAGCTGACCCTACTAAGTTTGTCATGGCATCTATTTGGTTTTGCCCTGGGACTTGTCCTCCTAGTTTTTCATCTTTTGACAGTATGAAATTGTAGTCTCCTATCACCACCCAACTTCCTACATGGTTATTTACTGCCTGGACTAGTAGATCCCACTGATTTTTCCTTTCTAAGTCATTCAGAGCTCCATACAAGCAAGACAATAGAGTAGTGTCACCTCTAGCATCTATTTGCACTTTACAGTTGATTATATTAGCTCTAGACTCAATGACTTTAAAATCAATTCCATCCTTCCATAAGACACATAAACCTGCTTTAGTACCTACTGGATTTAGAAGCCACATGTTTGGAAACTTAATAGGCTTTATTAGCCTTGCCATTTTATCTGCATGGGATTTTGTCTCACTGAGGAAAATAATGTCCGGATCATTTGAATGTACTAAATCCTTCAGGTGATTCCTAGTGTCTTTATTTCCATAACCCTGGACATTCCAAGCTAATATCTTCATATCTCCAATAGCAACACAATGTTCAAAATGGTACAACAAAACAGACTTATAGGACACAAAAAATTTAAGGGAAAAGCACTTAGTAAAGTACCAATAATAGTTTAAGATAGTAAACTTTTTTAGAAGAGTAAATAGTTGACAGATAAGATATACCTGAAATTCCCCATCCGATTGCATGAAATGTTTAAACTGTCCCACAACTGGTGTACTCTGTGATGCTTGTGCCACTGATGCGAGTTCCTGTTGGTTTATCAAACTTTGAGTGATACTTGTGCTTCCAGCTCCTACTGCTTCATTGGATCTTGGTCTTTTCCCAGCTCTTGCATTGCTTGCTTCACTCATGTCAATATCTTCAGTAATGGATACTGCTTCCTCTTCTTCCTGAAGTCTGATTCCATCCTTAGGTGGGATGAATGAAGTTGTAAACCTTATCTATGGTGTCGACATGGTCACTAGCTCAGACCGTAAATTTTGGATGCAATTTGAATGTTTTCCAACACGGCCCATGAATGCGTACTTAGTCATCTACATATGCCATTTCTTTTCTGCTTTATTTATACAACCAATGGATGTTTTAAGGTGGGTGGACATAACACACGCCATATGGTTATTGATTTTGGATAGGTGGATATATATCCACTCTATTTGTCATGTGAGATACAAAAAACTCTGGGCTTCCAAAATCACCGAGCATGAACATATCCGTATGGGGATTTAAGAAAAAACTATGCATCCTAAACATGAACGCATCCATGAAGGTATGGAGGCGCAAACCAAAACAATTCATTTCCTTCGAGAATTGTATGCCATAGCTGTGGACTGTTTTTAAACGTTAAATGCACCTGTCTTTAATACCAAAGAAAGTCAAAAGTCAAATTTAATTTGAGATTTGTTTTATGGAATGAAACAAGTTCTGTTACATTTAAACTCATTGTACGATCTTGACCTATATATTTTCGGTTTTGCGATCATAAAAATGAATGCCTTAAGAGAATTCTGAATTCTCAAATTAGCGAAGAGATACTCGGTTGAACCCATCCCATGGGAATCAATCCTGAAGCCGAAGAAACTATAATCCTAATTGAAGATAATACACCAAAAAAATTCAAACAGTTCGATGTCATCTCTGATAACCATCCAGCAGCATCAAACCATGGCCAGGCACAACTCGGCTCGGAAACAATTTCTTTGATTATGAAAGAATGGAAGATCCTCGAAGACAGCCTTCCCGATTCAATCTTTGTTAGGGCTTACGAAGGAACAATCGATCTACTGAGAGTTGTTGTTATCGGGCCACCAGGTACTCCTTATCAAGATGGTTTGTTCTTCTATGATATTCAAATAACTCTTGGTTATCCATATACACGTCCAAATATTTGGCTTTACCCGAGAGATGTTCCTTTAGATCCCAATGCATGTTGTAAAGAGAAAAAGCAGTACACCATATTAGACATATTACTATGGCAACGAGAATTTTTTATCGAATCAGTGCCTAAACCCGCCTTAGACCATTCTGTTGGCATTTTACCTACCTATCATGGTGATTACTTGCTTGAGAAGGATTTCTCAGCTTTTAGCTTAAATTGTCGCATCATCTATGCTATTCTTAATAGGCGGCCGAGTCATTTTAAAGAGTTTGTTGCTGAGCATTTTAGGGACCGTGCTGAAAGTATATTGATTGTTTGCAAATCTTATATTGATGATGCTGAATATAAAGTTGTTGAAGATCGACGTGTGCAAAATGATGTCGACTCCACCACTATTGGAATCAAAGAAGTACGTGAACGACAACAGAAATCCATGAAAAATATATATTATTGGCTCTTCAAGGCATTTATGAAGAATGGGTCTTCTAAATCTTTGAAAAACATTTACAACATCAGAGATATAAGTATGGATGACATTGAGGGGATAGTGTCATGCAGTACAGTCTTCCTAATTTCAATTGGTCTTATGTTGTTTATGGCCTTGGTCACCTGTATGGTATTAATTTTCGTAACAGACACCACAGGTCACGACAAATTGGTGGAGCTGCTTCAAGATTTTTTGGGACTGAGTCTATGTTCTGGTCTGGTATCTTTTCTACTCAGAATAAGCGGATGTGATTTTCCTTTTCACCGGTAACCAGATACGGTTGGGCCCAGTAATCTTTCTTTAGTATTGGGCTTTGCATTCATTCGGAGATACATTCTTGTGGTGCATTGAAGGGATTCGTGATTTAGGGGGGAAGGAATTACGTTGGGGGGTGGGGGGGACAAATTGATGACTCAACGGGGTTATGAGCAAAAGATAAAAGGGACCCCTTGTAACCCGATCTCCCTCCACTCATATATTTCCCTTCCATCCGAGTAAAATCTCTTATCTCCGCACTAACTGGTAGTACGCAGGTACTTTGAAACACTAAGATAGCAAATGAAGCCAATGTAAAATATATGCATTTTTGGTGAACAAAATCAGTAAACATCTCGATACATGCAACTTTCATTCTCATTTCGTTATATTAGGTGATCAAACTGGTTTTATATGATATCTACCGATCGATGATTTTAGATGGCTACTTTTTGCAAATCATTGTGGTTGAAGCAAAGTGGCACGAGTACACGCCTACACAGATGAATGCTTTATATACTTCGCCGATTTCAATAGGAGGGGATATGCTACCAACTGTTGCTTTCTACCAACGCAAGAAGCATTAGAATGCATATACAACTTCAGTTTATTGGATATGAAAGGTTATGCATTTGAGATTGTGCGACTTAGAAATGATTAGGGAACATCATCAGTAATTACTGCAAAGCCATATTTATGTATTTATCTGAATATATGTCGATTAATGTGTGTGTGCGTGTATTACAAATAATGGATGGATATTTTCTGATAATGTTTTGTGTAGGATGACGTGATTATTAGGAGATCTTCTAAATTTGATATCACTTATAATCAGTATCCTATCTGTTAGACTTGAATTAAAATGCATTGTATTGAGCATATGTGTAATGACAACAAATTGTGTTGCAAAACATGGATAGTCAGCAGTCAGCAGCTCCTTGCCCAAATAATACCGCAACTGATGCTGGGTCGGATATATGGTCTCTGCAAAACAAAGTGTAAATCTTAATGGACAGACATGGAAACATTGTTGCTATTGGGTATATCGTCAATGGCAAGGAAGGTGAAGTGTGTCATGGGACATAAGTCTTGCCGGGAGAGAAAAAAGTATGTATTGAATCTGTCAAAGAACCAAATGCTGGTGTACCTGACCCTCCTCAAGGCGATGGTCACTATACTCTGGCCGGTTATGTCGCAGGAGGATGCATGATTTTGCATGATTGCATCAATTATGAATCGATACAACTCATCCAAAAACAGCCAAAATACTTGTTCTTTCAGGAAATTAATCAAACAGATGTGTTCAAAATGGTATAAACTCCATGAACAGATTTAAGCTTTCTAAGATTTCTCTTCCTTTTGACTATAACCCAGGAACCTAATACTGACTATCCAACAACTAAATCAATGTTTAAAAACTATGTTAATCTTGAAAAAATTCTCACAAAAAAAAGAGTATGAGACTATCTTGGAAGTACGTCACGACCTCCGGAGTATTTTTCTTCGTCGTCTTGGGTTGATTCGTGTCTTGTGATTGCTGGGATTCTTTGAGCGGGAGGAAGAGATTGATGGACGAATGGAGAAGAAAAGCAGAAATGGTACCCAGACACCCAGACAAATTTTCAGTTTATCTACTCCTGTGGTCATCCATTATCGAAGAGGTCTAATTGGGTATAATTCCCCCCCCCCCCACGTAAATTCCCCCCTTCTGCTTTTTTTTCTTATTTTTTGCATCGTGTGGATGTTTTAAGGTGGGTGGACATAACCAACGCCGAATGGTGTTGAATATGGAAAGGTGGACATATCCACTCAATTGCCATGTGAGGTGAAGAAAGACTTTCGCTTTCTGAATCACCGAGCAAGGAAATGTTATGCATCTCCGGTGATTAAAAATGAACACATCCATGAATGGTATCAGGAAGCGAACCAAAACAGTTCATTTCCCCCAACTCTGAAAATCCAACGCATTTTCTCAGGCTCCGACTCCGCCACAATTCAGCAAATCCAACGCATTTTCTCAAGCTCCGCTTTCCAGCTTCGCCTTAGCTCGGTACCCTAGCATCCGCCAATCGGAGCCAATAAGGCACCACCAAGCCTTCGCGCATGGACTACAAGCTTCTGCACGAACCACCTCATATGAAGAATTCTTTAGAATATGTAACCATGTGATTCACAAGAATTCTCTGGAACAGGTGACTCATAGGAACCTTCTAGAAACATTCTATAATATGTAACTTCAATGAACCTTCTACTAAGGGTATATGTAAGTAACCAAGAATCTCAGAAGTCCATATCCTTCAAGGAAGACATTACATATCCTGTCTTACCCATTATCAATAATATTATGGCTTCTTTTTCATTTAGTCTCTCTACTTATGTTTAGTTATTTGGGTGTGTTGTCTAGTATTTCTAGCTACATAACTTGCACACAAAAGAATCACGGTTTAATCATATATGGAAACCAATTAGAGTGTATCGCCAAGTAGTTGGATAAAGTAAATTAACTTTTTGTACTATTAATAATGGATAAGTGAACTAGGTAGATATAATCTTTGAAGATCTAGTTCATCTATTTATGAGATCTGGGAGTCTTGTGTTAAACCGTGTACCAGGGTTCGCAACACGGTTCGTGAACCGTATGTCACTTTTGGAGACTAGGTTCGTGAGTAGGTTCACGTACCAAGTGAAGTTTAGGAAGATGTATTTATGTAGTACGTGGGATGGGCCAGTTTTCGTACTTACGCATTAGTTTGCTTTGAACCATAATCCGTTAGACTCGCTCAAGAGTGTACTCCAATATTCACCATTCTCTTACATTGATTTGCAAGAAACCCATTGTAATGGAAAATAAATTGAATCTTCCTCATATGTATATCCTATAACCGTAGTACACTTGGAAACTATACCAGCACAACCTTAATATCGTGTAGATAGGAGTCCCTATCAATACTAAAGTCGCCTACTATATTTCAAATGATAGAATAAGTAGAATCAAAGAGTCCATAAATCACAGTTTTTGCTAACCTTTTTTTGATGAAGATATATATAAACGATGCCCCATGATTAAGTTTCGATCTTCAACTTCAAGGTCTAACCTACTTAATCTAATTCCCATATCCGAAATCTGCCTTCAATAGACCAACTTGACATGCCAAGCGTATTTTGTTCTGAAGCAAAGATATCCACGGGACCAGTTCATCCTATTTAGATATTCACACGACCAAGAGGTATTGGATTTTTTCCCCTCAGATGGGAAGGAAGTTTAAAATGCCAAGTTAGTTAAGTTTAAACCGAGTACTGTACTCTAACAAACATGGCAAGGCCAAACATTGCACAAGATGTCAATGTTGTGCAAAATGAAAGGTTGATTGACCATATACTAGAAACTGGAAAATGTTAAAGTCAGAAAATCTGGAGGGCAATTCGTGTGAGTCCAGAAAAGGTCTAAAACATTTATAACAAATGTAATATAATATTCAAACTCAAATACATTTTATTAGAAGAAATAAAATTATTTTGAAAATTATAAAGCTGTAAATTAATTACAAAATCAGAATTAAAAAAAAAAAACACCTCGATTTACTCGATGCCCATATTCCCATGATAGTTATTAATTTTCTTTTATCACCTAATCTTGCTTCATACTTTATGAAAGGGAGGAAGAGAAAAGGGTGAGCAAAGCACAACAGAGAAGTTTACCAAATAGTAGACTGCATCGAAAATAAATCATGCAGGAGATAAAAATACCAAAACCATGCAAGGCCAATTTATTTAAAATCAGTTACCCCATTTTCATTGAAAAAAATCACCCACTAAATCTATACATGTAATTCTTCAAAAATCAACCTCTAATAATCAAACTTTTAATTTTAGGTCTCTCTTCTTATCTCAGGGCTAATTGGGTACCATCCACTGTTCTCAGAACAGTCATACCATGGTGGCCACGAATAGTGGGATATCATAATGGCCCGACGACTCAACAAATTCTTTATCCTTTTTTTTTTTTCATTTTATTTCGTTTCTCATTCATTCTCATTTGTAATTGAGTACTTATAATCAAATAAATCCATTCACAATGCATTTATATCCTTTCGCAAACCGCGCGCCCAATATGCATTATTAGGAAAGGAATCGGCCAACAGCACAGGAAAAGAATCGGCCAACATTTTATTTAGCAAATTCGTTCGAGAAACATACACAATTTAACATGTAACAAAAGCCATTGATAAGTTTCGATTACAAAAATGTATATGTCCTGAATTCGCACTAAAACATTAAGACCAATCGCCATGTAGTTTATAAAGATTGTCCTTACACGTTTTTGGTTTCATTTTCTAGTTTCAAGAGCACATTAAATTAAAACCAATTTGAACTATCTTGATATGATTGGAACCGAAGACCAGTTAAAAGAAAGTACCTTGAGCTAGGGAAAATGAAGTGGCGAATACAAGATGGTATGTAAGTCTAGCACTAGGTCCATTAGTAAAGTTCAAACAAAAATCATTCTTAAAAAAAATCGCAAAGGAAAATACTCAAACAGTGTAGCCTAAAAAAAGACTGAGCATTCACCACAGGCACAAGACTGCGCACTACGGAATTCTTCTCTTCCACCCTTGGATTCGAATTCTTCTCCTCCACCCATGGATTCCTTTCCTCCACAGTCACCACAGGCACAAGACTGAACCTTACAGAATTCTTCATTTCCACCCTTGGATTCCTTTCCTCCACCCGGCTGATCATCGGTCAAGGTAAGACTCACTCCTCCACATTGACCACCGACACAAGAATCCACACCATGGGATTCTTTTAATGATAAGGTGTCTTCACCTCTCAATTGATCCGTGGTCGCGCTCGTGCTCATGCCCACTTGCTGGGATTGGGGCAAAGATGATAAAGACCCCTCTGGTGAAGCTATATCTGATGAGGTGTCATCTAATTGGGCCTGATGACCTTCTTCTAATGATAAGGTGTCCTCACTTCTCAATTGATTCGTGCTCGTGCTCGTGCTCATGCCCACTTGCTGGGATTGGGGCAAAGATAATAAAGACCCCTCTGGTGGAGGTATATCTAATGAGGTGTCATATGATGAGGTGTCATCTAATGGGGCCTGAGGACCTTCTTTTAATGATAAGGTGTCCTCACTTCTCAATTGATCCGTGCTCGTGCTCATGCCCACTTGCTGGGGTTGGGCCAAAGATG
>JAJJMA010091371.1:1142-16541 GCA_023529015.1 Papaver nudicaule
GTAAGCAAAAGTAGAAGGAAACGTACAGATTATTTCAAATTCTCAGGGTTGCTCCAATAGGTGAGCAAAGCTCGAAGATGTGGTTCTTCCGCTAAAATATCTTGAAAACTGCCTTCAGCTGGTACATCTGCACTGTCTACACTGATAGTTAGTCTTCTGGAGGGATGCATAGGAACCCAGTAGGCTGGCTCTTTCAAATCCTAGGAATAAAAGACTTGGGTAGCCTGTTCTGCGAGAATCACGGGCTCGTCTGTGATAGCATTTTTCTTCTTCATTCTTGACAGATTGACCAGAGGATAATCTGAATCCTTACACATCTTGACTCCAGTCTCCACCTTCACCCAATCACAGTAAAACACATCTTCTTTAAATGAACCATAGTTCAACTGTAGGATTTGTTGGATCACCCCATACCACCTGGCTTTCACAGTCACGGGCTCTTTATCAGTTCTTTTGCTCCTAAAAGTTGTGTCTGCTTCCATGGTAACACCACTATCCTGGGTCCTAAGCTTGGCCTCAAAAGCTTGGGAACAAAAAACATATCCATTCACACGGTATATTTCAATCTCCCTTACCTCGTCCGGACCATTAAGGTAATCCCACAGGAGACCATCCATATTATGTTCATCCCTAAGCTGCGAAAGCGCAGAAAACCCATAAATCAGAATTAATGCCACCTAAATTTTTCTGACAAACCGGTTCTACAAGGCATACCTTGTTGTACAACCATGAAAGGAAGTCGGTTTCAAACTGGACCAAGTCCACTCCAACGTCTGAATGGCCGGTGCGGTAATACCTGAACATAAATATATAGCATACTTTTAAAACCAACCCATTATCAATAGAAATTCAGTGTCGATACAAACATAAATTATATAACAACAAATACCTATAATAATCGTCTAGTCCCGGTTGACAACGCTGTATATTAGCCACCGACGTATCTGAACCCATTGAACAGGGCTCAACAAAACTTCTTTATCTCCAAGAATGGAACCCTCATCGCTGAAATCAGATTCTTCATCCAGAAAGGCAGCCCAATTGGCTTTGTGACCTCCTTCGGCTCTAGCTTTGGCTTGATCCATTGCATACCTAACAGCCTCATTTAGAATGATAGAATTTGTAATTGACGCTTCAATGTATCTCTTGTTATGGCAAAGGCCTTTGCACTCCTTCATTGCCCTGATACAGTATGCACATGTAAATTTCAGTACAAAACTCCCAAAAAAATGCAAAAAAATTGAAGGGGTAAATTGGTGAAACGACAATTCACCTCTCAAGTGGGTACATCCATCGGAACCTAACCGGTCCACAAACCAAGGCTTCTTCAGCCAGATGAACCATGCTGTGCACGCTTATATCAAAAAATGAAGCTGGGAAATACTTTTCGAGCACACACATGGCCTCTGCAATCATCCACTTAGCCTGGCTCAGATCTTCTATTTTAACGACCTTAGAGCACAACAATCTAAAATACAAACTGACTTGCTAAAGTGCAATTCGAAGGTGTTTATGTCCAGGAAAGGCATGTTGAAGCAGAGCAGGTAGCAAGTACTCAATCAAAATATGATAGTCATGAGATTTTAAGCTCAGCAACCTATCCCCACTCACATTGTTGCTCAAGTTTGAGCAAAAACCTGAAGGGAATTTCAGATTTCTAATGATTTGGCAAAAAAATTTCTGCTCTTCTTTAGACAAAACCCACACCGGGGTGTTTACTACCACATTCTTAAATTTCTTCGCTTTCCACTCTCCAATGTGGAGCTTTTTCTCACGCAATTCATCACGATTATTCCATAACCTTTGAGCCTTACTTCCATCATCAAAGAGAGCGTGATAAATGTGTTCCATGACGTTCTTTTCCGTGTGCATCACGTCGATAGAATGAAATATACCCAGATTGCTATACGACTCAAGTTCCCAAAAACAACACTTCCTATTGAAAATACCTGTTTCCAAACCAGAATTATCCCTCTCATCAATACCACCATCCTCTAACTCATAATCATCCTCAACCTCAGTCTCAGTCTCATCATCAGATACGTATCTCTTTCTTTTACCAGCCTTGCGTTTTTGGGTCTTACCAGGTATGTAATGAACATCTTTCAACAACTCGAGCGACTCATCGTTAGTTGGTCTCTTTGGCGCCAACTTTCTCTCCTCTTTGTCCAATCCCAAGAATTTCCCATCCCTAAAGGTGTGCCTGCTCTTGAGGAAAATCCGATAGTTAGTGTACACTACCTTCCTAAATCCTAGGCCCATATGAGTACATCGAGTTTTTTCTGCGCAGACGACACATCCATTGTATCCATGAACTGTTCTTCCACTTAAAATACCAAGAGCAGGTAAATCATGAATCCCAAACATTAGAGTTACTCTCACGATAAAATACTCTTTTCTGAAAGAATCCCAAATTCGCCTTCCGTCTTTGAAGAGAGTTTTTAATTCATCGACAAACACCTGCATAAATACATCAATGTCTCCACTCGGTGACTTGCGACCAGGTATCAACATATTGTATATTTGGAATTCAGTCTTCATACACAAAGAAGGTGGAAGAATATAAACCACAGAAATGAGAGGCCAACAGCTCCAACCTATATTCGACTGGCCATGGGGATTAAACCCATCCGTCGATATTCCAAGGTAAACATTTCTGCCTTCCGCTGCAAAATCCGGGAATGTTTCCTTGAACTTGCGCCACTGAGGTGAATCACACGGATGACGCATATAACGACGAGAAACTGCCGCTCGGTTGTGCCAATCCATGAAAGCTGCTACCCAAGGAATAGAGAACATTTTCGCAATTCTTGGTCCTAGAGGAAAGTATCTTAGCACTAACATAGGTTCTTTTGACACCTGCATCTTCCCGTCGGAATCTTTGAATTCTTTAAATCTTTTAGCTTGGCACACTCGACATTGCTGAAGATTTTTATCTGCATTGTGATACAGCATACAATGATTCGGGCAAACATGAATAGCCTTGCATTCCATCCCCAGATCCTTTAGCATCGTCTTCGTACAATCATAGTTTTTAGGGAAATTGTTTCCAGGAAGCCACTTTCCTAACATAATCAACAAACTATCCATACAATGACCAGAGAATTTATATGTTTTCTTTAGATTATGCAGTTCTACGATAGCACCGATGGTTGAGATACCTTCAGATGCTGGGTGCAACTGCTTCCCTGCCAAATTTGAGTACTTAGCATAACGCTCCCCCATATCCACCTCTTGTTTTTCACAGACTACTTGCTCATAAGGGTCAGCATGAGGACCAAAGTTGGCATCAGCATAAGCATCCCAGTCGAAATCAGGCATTTCTTCTTCTGCAACCTTCTCCTTCTCCACAGAACGACTAGTTGAACTCTGACCCACCAATTCCTCACCATGCAAGTACCAAGTGTTGTACGTCCTCAAGATACCCACCTCGGACAGATGCTTTCGAACAATTTTCCATGGATGCCGAAAATCATTAGCACACTTCTTACATGGGCAAGCACAACCAGATGAATCCCCATTGGCTGATGCAAAGTTGAGGAAGTCTCTAACCCCCTCTCGATATTTTTGGCTAAATAGGTCTTTTTCAAGCATCCAACCTTTATTCCCCAACATCCTACATTACCAAATTGAAATATGCTTCATGTTACCAAGTTCATAAACTAAAGATACAAATACTAACAATCATAAACTTTCACATACAAACCACACATACAAATCAGCAAAAAATCTATAACCAAATACAGATCTGAAAAGATGTAGATACTCATACTCTAATTTTAAATCAGGGAAATATGTAATTGCTGGATGAATTCAGTTATTCAATTGATGTTCATATATTTGAAATTAACATAAATAAATGAATCTTAGATCAGTGAAATACCTAATTGCTGAATGAACTCAGATTCCTCTTAAATCAGTGAAATACCTAATTGCTGAATGAACTCAGATTCAAATTCCAAATCTCAATCAATAACTCTATGAGAAATCGATTTGATAATTAAACTAATATCAAATCGAGGTTCACATAAGAAGTATCTGATTGAATGATGTTGATGATGTTTTCTTAAGCTGAAACTCATACTCAAACGAAGGATTATCCGCTGAAAAAAAAAAGGGGAAAGGAATTGAATGTTAGGCGATGAAATCCGTGGAGGTGAAGACGAATATAAGTTATGTCTCAACTGTTTTCAGCTAGACACATTAACTTCTTTCTCTACCCTATCACCAAAACTCGGACAAAATAAATGAATTCATTTTCAGTGATTTTTCTTTATTGTTTTCTGATTTTCAAAATTTATCTCAAAAGTTATTCAACAGAATTCCGTTGAGAAAAAAAACAGGTTCTGTTACGCTGCTGGGGTTGAAATTTCATCACACCAAAAGTTGGGCGGGGAAAAGAAAAGTGGAGGCTAACTTAGGAAGTTCACCGAAATATTGAGGGTAGGCGGGTAATTGCACCAACAAAAACACGGAGCACTGTAACAGATCGCATTTTCAGTAACCATTGAAGACGTTACGAGCTTCCCAACAGCGTATGCGCGTTGCTGAAATGCAAACCGTGACTAATGCTACTGTTGGTAAAAACTGGAATTCGTGTAGTGAGCCAATTCGCTTGGAGGGCTTGAGTTGGTCTCTGCTACATCCCAGACCGAAGTCTTATAGTAGGCTAGTGTTTGTAGTCAGTTTGTACTGGGCGATGTTCAAACTGGACGAGGTCCCGAGGTTTTTCTGCAAGGCAGTTTCCTCGTTAAAAAAACGTTTGGTGTCTTGTGTGCTTTTACTTTCCGCATTATAACTCTGATTTATAATTAAAGCACCAAGTAGTACGTTATTGCATAACTGTGAAGTTGATTCCAAAGTACTCTTTGTCGAGGTTTAACAACTCCAGTTATAAGTGTGGATATTGATTTTTGAGATCGTCCATACTTCACCCATAAGACTCACGAGCCAAAACGAAAAGTTGGTAGTATTTCGGTACCCCTTCTTTTTCAGTCCTTATTGTTATATTGAAAGTTATGGTGCTAATTGCATTGTTTTTTGCTTTGGTTATGTATTTTTTTCTCTCCGCATTTGATTGATAAAAATGGGTCAAAAATTTGTTTACAATTTACTAGGTGGAGTATAATAGTGATTATATATTTTATCCAATTTGAATAGGTGATAATTGGAAATTAACCATGTCAAAGAAACAGAATAAACCATCTGATCCTTTATGTGATGTTCGAATTGAGTAGAATGCTTTGTCTTTTTTTGTTATATTGAAAGTTATGATAATAATTTCATGAGAAAACGGCAACAGTGTCTCACTGTTGAAGAAAAATCCGTTAAATATCTCACTGTTACAAAAATAGAAGTCTATGTCTGTTCCGATTCTTGGACCGATCTAGTTAGCGATTCTACTGTTACAACTCGAATTTAACCAGACCAACTAACCCTAGCTAACTCCTCTAGTTTACCCATTATTTAGAAACCCGTAAACCCACCCGAATTACTAACTCTACTTCTCTTCTTCTTCTTTCTTCGATTAAAAATCCTCTCTGCTTATTTCTTCTTCCTCTTCTTCTCTATGTGTTCTTTGTAAAATTAGCTTCTGAAAAATTAGCTTCTCAAATGAAGACGACAGTTGGTGTAAATCGAAGTAGATTTTGGTGGATTTCATTTGATGTTTCTGTGTTTGATTTTATAGATCTGATATAAAATTAGGGTTTTATAAATCAAATCCTAATTGAAAAAGATGTTTTTAACAAGGTAAGAGAGACAAACCCCTTTTCTTTTTGAATCTATTATGGGTTTTTCTGAAATTTGAGATTTTGATAATTTTGGGGGGTTTGCAATTGTGTTTGCAATTGGAAGTTTTAGGGCTTGATCTGGTTTAGAGTTCTTCGATCGGCTACTGTTGTGTCCCTTGGTGACATGAGCAATAAATACTGTGGGTATGTATTAGAATGTCTTTAAGAAATTAGGGAATGAAAAGAGAGACTGTACAAACTACAATACTGGTGGTGTTGCTCGCTGAACGTGTTTCCGGTGATGCCGGTGTAAATATATGGCCAATGCCTAAATCAGTCAAATATGGAGGAGCAACACTTCAATTGAGCAAAGATTTTGGACTTGATACAACAGGGACTAATTTCACTGATAATTTGGGGATTTTGAAAGATGGGTTTTCGAGATTACTCGATTTGATTAATGTGAGTCATGCCATTGATGCTGGTAACAAGAATGCTGGTAGCAAGAATGCTGGTCTTCTCAAGGGATTGCACATTGTTATTTCCTCACCTGATGATACGGTATGTTACCTGACGCGATGAACCATGTAATTTTTGTATTATTGAAAGTGTTTTTAGATGGTTTGATGATGCAGATGATAGTATACTGGTGCCATGTTGGTTAAATTGTTCAACAATGTTGTGTGAAATGCATTGGTGTAGGGAGAATTTCGACCTATAAATGTTGGTTTTAGAGCGTTTCGTGTGGATTACTTGCACTTTAACAAATTGTAATGTTGTTGCAGTTACAATATGGGATTGACGAGTCGCATGATTTGTATATACCTGCAAATGGGGATTCAGTTTATGCACATTTACAGGTATGTTTGAGCTAACTTTCAGCTTATTGCGGTTGTTTCAGATTTTAATGTTTGTTAGACCCTTTCAAAGTCACACTTTCCTTGTGCGCCCATGAATTGTTGAATGCAAAGACCTGCTAAATTGGGTTAATAGTAGTTGCACCTAAAAGATGGTTTACCTGAAAAAATTACATTGGAGCACATGGTATAGTATACATGCTATTCTGTTAGGCTTGCCATTTGATGTTTCTAGCAAAAGATGTCTTTTGAGGAAAGTATCCCACTTATGCGGCAGCTAAAGTTTTCACTTTATAATCTACTTTTGACTGATTGTTTTCGCAAGTTTTATAGTCATACATTACAAATGCCTAGACATATTGTTGTAGAATGCAATCAACATCCTAATACTTCAATTTTCAAGATACTGTGAAGTATCAAAAGTGATACTACACTACTTGGATAGCCTGGTAAAAAGTACGTCAAAGTTGTAAGACAGGTCGCCAGAGGTCAATTTGTAGTTAACTATTTCTACTTTGTAGTTTGTACAGTCTCTCTTTTCAGGCCGTATCTAAGGGCATATTGATTAGGGAATGAATTGCTTGTGCTTTCTGTAACGATGTGAATCCATTCCCTTAGTTATCACTTACTCTTGGCTAGATAGCTATTTTGAGTTAAAATGTGTGCAGGTCATTTTTGGTAAAGGCGAAGTCTATTTCAGTAGTGAACCACTCTATATCTTTGTATTGTTAGAAAAAATTGAATTGTGGGTTGTCATCTGGTTGTCTTTTGCAATGCATGACTTCTTTCAGTGACAATGTGTAGTTGTGGACGGATTAGCTTTATATTGCCAATACAGATCGGTAGGATTAAATTTTATACTGCCAGTGCAAGGATGGTCGGATTAAATTTATACTACCAATGTAGAATTAGCTTTATACTGCCTATACAGATCGGTAGGATTAAATTTTATACTGCCAGTGCAAGGATGGTCGGATTAAATTTATACTACCAATGTAGAATTAGCTTTATACTGCCAATACAGATTGGTAGGATTAAATTTTATACTGCCAGTGCAAGGATGGTCGGATTAAATTTACTACCAATGTAGAATGGTTCATAAACGTATTCATTGATGGTTCATAAACGTATCACCTGTGGTGTAGGACTAAAATAGCCGTACTATTTGCGTTAGTGTAGGACTAAAATAGTGATACTAGTAGTGCATCTTAGCTGTATTAAAATTGTCTTACCAATATTGGAAACAGTAGGACTAAAATAGTCATGCTATCTGCATTTGTGTAGGACTAAAATAGTCATAGTAGTAGTGCATCTTAGTTATAGTAAAAATGTCTTGCCAGTATTGGTAAATTTGAAAACTGACTTGTTTGTCTTTGTTGTGCTAAATCTCTATTTTATTTCCTGTTAAGGTTGTCCTGAGCTCTATTGATTAGGGAATGAATTGCTTGTGCTTTCTGTAACGATGTGAATCCATTCCCTTAGTTATCACTTACTCTTGGCTAGATAGCTATTTTGAGTTAAAATGTGCTCTGGTCATTTTTGGTAAAGGCGAAGTCTATTTCAGTAGTGAACCACTCTATATCTTTGTATTGTTAGAAAAAATTGAATTGTAGGTTGTCATCTGGTTGTCTTTTGCAATGCATGACTTCTTTCAGTGACAATGTGTAGTTGTGGACGGATGTATTCGAGGGTGGAGGTGGAGTACAATCCTTAATTCATATGGTGCTGCAGGTTTCATGGGATTTATGTCTGAAGGAATGGCGAAGTATGGATTTCTAGCTCTTTCCTCCGCATTGGTTGCTTTCCTTGTGAGTATGAAAGGCACTGTTAATTTTGTGCTACGATTTGATGGAAGGTATGGTTTATTTTGTACTATAATGTGCTGAAAGGTAGGTTTATTATTGAAATTTTGGGACTCTTCTTTCTTTTCTTTTGTGTTTCATAGGGTTTATGTATGATGAGGCTTCAATGGTCGGAAGTTGACCGAATTGGTTAAGATGCTGCGGAAGAGATCATTTTATATCTAAAGTAGTGAGATTTTACATACCCAATTAATTTGGTATTACACTGTGATGAAATGCAATGTTAATTTTGTGCTACAATGTGCTGAAAGACAGGATTAATTTTGTGCTACAATGTACTGAGATCATTTTATATATAAAGTAGTGAGATTTTATATACACAATTAATTAGAGACTACACTGTGCAGGTTTAATTTCTATGTTAATTTTGTGCTACAATATAATGTAAGGCATTATTAATTTTGTACTACACTATGCTACAATCGGGTTACAACCAATCGGGTTACAAACAACCCATTTCTTAAAACCCGACCCTAACTCACGAACTAACCTGTGTGGTTAACTCTAAAAGATGAGTCGACTCGCCGATTCAACTAGGTAACTCAGAACAGACATGGAGTTATATTTTTGAAACAGTGATATTTAACGGATTTTTCTTCAACAGTGAGACACTGTTGCCGTTTTCTCTAATTTCATTGTTCTTCGCTTTGGTTCTGTATTTTTCCCCCCTGCAATTGATTGATAAAATGGGTCTAAAGATTGTTTACAATTTTCTAGGTCTTGTTTAATAATGATTATCTATTTTATCCTAATAGAACAGGTGATAATTGGAAAATTACCATGACAAAGAAACGGGATAAACCATCTGATGTTGTTGAAGAATGTTCCGACAAAGACTTTGCGACAGATATGCCCCCCAAAAGGAGTTTAGGAGGGTTAAAGCAAAAAAAATGTGCCAGAAAATTGTCGAAGCCAATAACAACTGAAAAAGCAAAATCTGCTAAAGAGGGAAAAACACAAAAAGGTAATGCTGAAAAACAGTTCTTATTTACAATGATATTATTGTGGCATAGTTGAAGCTCACAACATTAATAATTAACATGAGTATTGTAAGTTACATATCATTAATTTACGCATAACATTCAACGATGTGCAGGAAAAGATGTAAGACTGTTTCGTGCAAATTTCTGTCCCATGCACGACTTATTCCCTGATATAGAAAATGCCAAGTTACAGCTTACAAAAGAAATGTTGGATGCTCTTAGAACCACCACTTTTTACCCTCTTCTTCAAGTGTTTTTGAGAAAAGAGATCGAAATGAAAGAGTTGACCAAATGCAATGACGGCCTCACAATGCTTGTAAAGGCAAATTCCGGGGATGGTTTCAAACTTCGTGAAGATGTAGATGTGTTTATCCCTACACCGGAAGACATTGCCTTGATATTTGGATTCCAAATGATTGAGAATGGGATAGAAGACAAATTGACTGATACCCGTAAAGTAAATATTTTGAACAATGATTTGTGTGTGAAATATTTGTTGGGAGATTCTACCCCACCAATCCTTAGAAGTACAGATGTTCAGGATGCTATTCTAACAACTATGCCTATCAGGAACGGAGCTGCTACAGGCGGCCCAAAATAGGGTGCCCGAAAACGGACCATGATGTGGCACCATCAAGGTCCGTAGGATTAGCAGGGGGGGCTTTTGTGTGCTAATCCTACGGACCTTGATGGTGCCACATCATGGTCCGTTTTTGGGCAGGCACTATTCCGGGCCGCATAAAGTGTTTTCGTATCAGGAAAGGAGAGGTTGAAGACATCCTTAGAAGTACGGATGTTCAGGATGCTATTCTAACAGCTATCAGGAAAGGAGAGGTTGAAGACGTCGTCAGACTAATAGTGCTATATATGTGTCAGACAGTTTTTTTCTCTAAAACTGGCAACTTTAATATCCCTTGCAGTTTCCTTGTGTATGTGGAAAGCTTAGATGTGATAAATAGAATAAGCTGGCACATTTGATTCACAAGACTAAGATGGAAAGCATTAAGTCATCAGATGGGAATGTCTGTAAGATAACAGGATGCAGCTTCTTTTTGTTGGTAATAATTATTTCTTGTATTTGCAGTTGAACTTGTCTTTGTTGTTAACGATGAAAAGGTAATTTTGTTGACTTTTAATTGGCAGTATTGGTTCGCTGAGCATTGTTCATTTATAAGAAGAACAATGATGTAATCAGATGATAGTCATGATCTTCACATGATGTAATCAGATGCAAGTGTAATACATACAATTTTTAAGAGATAAATACATCATACAATATGTGTGATGCCAAATATTTTCACGTCAAACCCTAGAAGAAAAAAAAAACTCAAAGGATTACCGATGTACTACTGAATGGGGACGGAAGAAGTTTCAGAAAACAAACAAATATATTACAGCAGAGACAAATAAGAATTGCGCAGAACAACTTTGAAACAAAAATTAAGGGTTTTTCACGAAGACAAAAAGACAACATACAAAGTGATCATATTGTTGAACATAGTAAACGAAAACCTAACCTTTGATATTGAAAACTCAGTTCACGAAGATATCCTAGAAGAAAATAGAAAACCTGAGACAAAAGTGTAGTCCTGTTATATACTAGAGAGGAGAAGAGACGTGTTTTACTAGACGAAAAACAAACTGGAATTGACCAGTGAGTTGTACCGAAGATAATGGTTAGTTGTTGATAACAAATTTTGTTACTCTTTTGACTAAAAGATAGTGGGTATAGTTGGTTGTTACCGTGAAAAATGGCCCCAACTTTTACTCCGATTAATGAGTCCCAAAACATGGCTGAAAAGGGTAAAACAGCCAACACAATAATGTGAAATCGGGATTAGAATCAAATCGACGGTCAAGAACTAATAAAACTTTGTTTTGGGTTACAGATATAAGCCAAACTAATGAAGGGCTTGAGGAGAACCCAAGCCTTCGGCTTATTAGGCTGTTCTCTATGGACCAAAGTTAGGGATGAAAGCGACATATTTCCATCGCCTATACTCCCCTCTCTCCTCTTCCCTCACGCCCACTGCGAAAGCGCAGTGTCCCTCCCGGAACTGGGAGGAAAGCGAGGAAAGATGTATCGCTCAAAAAGCGAGGAAGCTTTCCTCGCTTGCACTTTAGCGAGATATTCTATCTCGCTTTCTGGGAAGCGAGTTTGACCTTTTATTATAAGGTTGGGCAGTGAGTTTTGGTCGATGAAATAAGGAAGAACAGGGAAGAAGAATAGTTGGTGATGTTGGTCATGATCATGAGAGTTTTGACCGTATTCTATTGTCTCATTCATCTGAACCATGATTATTCAATTCTCCTCCTACGGTCTGATTATGATCATGAGAATTTGATTCGTGTTCGTGTGTTGGTGGATCAATTTGATTGAATTCGTTAATCCATGAAATGTTTAAGGAATCGTCTACATTGAAATCTAATAAACTATTCCTTTTGGGTAGTCAAAACCAGCAAGACCCATCCAAGTTTTCTTCTTTTTGGGTAGTCAAAACCATCGAAGATTATTGATTGAGAGGGAAAGGTGGAAAAACTAATTTCTGGCTAGATTTAGGTTTATGTTAGATTTTTTTATCGATGATTTTGCTTGAGTGGAATTACTGGTGAAAGGTTAGCTTTTTGCTGATTTGATTGGTTGTTTGTTAATGGAGGTTTGGAATTTTTAGGTCAGGAAGAATGATGGTGGAAATGGGCAGTGGTGGTGTTGGTGAGATAATGGTGGTATTCACTGGTCTTGGGTGATGATTACTATGAATAAATTTAGGTTGTTGATACTAGTGAACATGGATGAAGACTACATTAGTTCTGATTAGAGTTTTGAACATAAAAGACGAAGTAGAATTTGATGAATCTAAGCGGTTGTGCTATCGAAACTAAAAGAATTTGGTGGATTTTGCAGGTTTTGGTTTTCATTTTGATTTTGATTTTGACTTTCTTTGACCGGTCAAGCGAGATAGCTTTCCTCGCTCAGGTGAAGCGAGATAGCTTTCCTCGCTGAGCGAGATAACTTCCCTCGCTCCAAGGGTTCCTCCATAGCAAACAGGCGTCCGGGAGGGGCGCTGGAAAAACCCTGTTGGGATGATTTCTCTCTCATCCATAGAGAACAGCCTTAGGTCTAACACAGCCGGTACAGAAGTGATTAATGGCGCGTTTGGATGCAGAATTTACGTTTCCAGGGGATTTATAATTCCAGAGGATTATAAAACCCGGGATTAATGTAAATACCTGGCGCGTTTGGTAACTCAAGAAAAAATCCTTGGAAACTGTCAAATCATTTGTTTGAAATTCCATGTACTGTTTGGCAAACATAGGATTTACACAAATGCTCTGTTTTGAAATTCCATATTAACTATCTCGTCGTCAACTTAGTTGGTGGATTTAAAATCTTTGATATTAAAAATAGATAGCTATGTGCTTAGTGTGCAACCGTGCAAGCATAAGCAAAAACAAAAACCACATATCTATTTGTCTCTTTAAATCACTTTTATGCATCAAGGAGAAGAAACAACAGTACTAGTTAGCTACTTACGATACAAAAAACATGACCCTATCATTTTGGTGATGAATCAAGAAGTCCTAAGAACTAGAACAAACTACATAAATAATACTGCAAAACCCACGTTAAAACATAATCAAATGAAGGAAGATGTATTAAAAATCAAACTTGACATCATATGATATGAATAAGGTTTACCTTTGCAGCTTCAACAAGAAATGATAAATATGGCGGGATGATGGCGGGAGGAGGCGTAAATGTGGACGGGAAAGATAACTAAACCGATGATTTTATATGGGATTTTAGGGTTTAACTTTGGTGGGGCCACAAATCCCTTGGGAAGTTTCCAAGCAAATAACAGGGGGGGAGGTGTTACTCGATTTGGAGGATTTGCTGGGAAAGTGTTTCCCAGGGAAAACATGAACACAAGGGATTTTGGCAAACAAACGGCCAAAGAATTTATAATTCTACCAAATCCCTTGGTCCCATGAATCCCCTCTCTAAAATCCTGCATCCAAACGCACCATAAGGTAACAATCTTTTCACAGGATGTTATGCCAACTTGTCTAGTTATGTCCTGTCCTCATATGCCGTTGGATGTCAAAATTGAAGGCCGTCATGTCGGCGGACTCGCCAAATACTCAACCAAAGTAGTCTTATTAGGTCAAGCCCAAACAAGCGAGCGTCTCACTCGAAGTCGGTCCATCTTGTAAACCTCTTATCGTTTCGTTCTTTCTTCTTCGTAGAGTACACTAGCAGCAGAAGAAGAGGAGAAATCTCCAATGGCTAAAAAAAAAACAGTAAGTAAAACTAAAATGTATAGTTGCTTTGTTTGAATTTTAGGGTTCATACTGTAAATAAAATTTCGAATCGAGTTTTATAGTTGTTTCGGTCATTATCAAATGTTTCATTCATTAGGTTCTTTGTTCGAACCGAAGTTACGGTTTACTGATTTGATTTGGGGAAAATTGTAAATTAGGGTTTTCTATTGCTGAAATTAGGGTTGATAACTCAAATTGTTTTAAATTTGATATAGTTATGTTTCAATCAAATTCAGAGGTTCATTTAAAATGGTATTATACTTCCAGGTACGATGCTTCTACAAAGGCTACCATGGAACAAATTGCGGAAGCACTTAAACAAGCCAAGAGTTTTCAGTTGAATATTACTCGTCCATGTTTTGTTAAGTCATTGGCTGTTTCGGCTGTGTCGGGGTCCTTTACACTAGTAAGTTAGAAAGATTATAGGTTGATTTGAAGTTTTTGATTTTTCAAACTTTTATTCCTGTTTGTGCTAATTGTTGTATTTGTGTTTGTAGCATGAAATGGTTTGTAGTCCCAATTTGACAGTAGGTTCTGAGTCAGAAGATTCAAGTGTTGAAGATGCAAGTGAGTCAGGAGTAGAGAAGATAGGAAGATATATCAATTTGAGTTAGAAGATGTAGGAGGTTCCACATGGCCGGTAAAATACTGTCAGAAGAGTCGGGGATTTCATGGTGGATGGCCAGAATTTTCCAAGGTACTTATGCTAGATGTTGGTGATGCGTTGATATTTGAGCTCATCAACCCATTTGAGCTCATCAAGCCATTGGAGAAGAGCAAGCCAGGACGATTTATGGTAAGATTACCGTTAACTTTATGATTTTCCATGAAATCTTGTTAATGATGTCTAACTTTCACTTGATGTCTACTTGAAATTCAAAGCTGCGGCCGAAGATGATGAGCTTGTTCCGTTGATGGAGGAGAATGTATGTGTGGATGTTTGGAGTTTGGCAACTCGTTATTGTTGGCTTGCATCATTTTTAAAGGCTTGCATAGCATAGTGCTTACTTGCATGTTGGTTGTTGTTGTAGTACTGTCAAACTCGGTGGTTTTCACTTTAATGACTATAAGAACCTTCAAGTAGTGCTGCATGTCAGACATACCCTTCAACATGAATGACTATAAACACTCGGTGGTTTTCACTTTACCTCTGGTGGAATTATCATTTAGATATTTACTATAATAACCTTCGACATCTAATCTGTTCTTGCATTTTTAGGCATGTTTCCCTAACCCAAAGCATCCTCACCAAAATCTACGGTTGTTTGCGAAACAAAAGAGTTTTCTATTGGTTGCTCGATAATTTGATTATTTATTTTATGCTTCGATTCATTGAGATTATTATGCCTTCAGGTTGGGCTTAAAGCTAAGCTGGAAGCTGCTGAGAGTGAGTTGAGATGCAGCAACATTGAAGCAGCCAGAACTAAAAGTAATTCTTAAATGTTCCTCTCGTTTTAATACGATCATTCTGCCTTCCTTAACTGTTTCATGGATAAAACTGAGTATTTTTTATATCGTTTCTTTACTTTTTCCAACTCGTAATAATATAGAAAGTTTCTGCCTTTCTTAACTTGCAGGGGAACTAGAGCTTCAATTATCCAGGAGAGATGCAGCAGAGCAATCCGAGAGAGAGGCATGTTTA
>JAJJMA010091378.1:0-10192 GCA_023529015.1 Papaver nudicaule
TATATTATCAGGTTGCATAAACCAGTGGTTGCGATTTACACATCTACACCGCTTCTCACCATCCTCCCCTCTTGTCTTCCAATTAAACAACAATTAACGTACCATACTACTCCTTACACTCGAAGTCACTAAACAAACATGGTCCCAAACACATTAACTGTATTCTACTCCGTATATCTAACCCTAATAAATACCCAATCACTCTTTTACAACCCAACAAACAAAAAAAATCATAATTTCGTTCCACCTTCCACCATAAAAAACCAAACACGGTTATTCCCGCCCATTTTACACCTCAGTTTTTCAAAGTTTTTTTTCCCCTTTTTTTAAGCGCGCGCAAGATTCTCTCCTCCAACAATGTTTAAAATACTCCCACCCCACCACACTTGCCCCACGTCATCCATTCTCTCCACGTCACACCATGTAAAAAATTTCAATTTCAATTTCAATTTCATTTTCAATTTTTAATAACCCTTAAAATAAAATCTCAAATCTCCTTCCCTCTCCCACCCCCCTCTCTCTCTCTCACTCGGACCTCTCTGGCTACCAAATTCTTTTGAAGGGATTGATTACAGTCTTCTCCTCTTCCTTCCTCCCTCAAACTAATTCCTCCAGAGAGTTCTCTTCTTGCTTGGCTTAAACATGAAGAAACCAACACTTTCCCTTCTGTCTCTCTCTCTTTCTTTAGAAATGGAGAAGAATTTCTGAGCATGTGACAACTGACACAGATTTTCTCTCTCTTTTTCTTCTTTCTTCTTTCTCTTTGTTTTCGTCTTCTTCTTCACCAGACTTCTTCTGTTCTCTTGGTTCACATTTGATTGGAGACTTGATGGCATCGTCAAGAGGAAGAAGTAGTTCACCATTTGGACATAGGAAACCATCAACACCGTTCTCAACATCTTCATCGTCTTCGTCTCTGAATAATAGTAGCAATAATGGCGGTGGTGGTGGAAGATCTGTATTTCCGCGTTCTTCATCTTCTTCGTCTTCATTATATGGTTCTTCATCTGGGAATGGTTTTAATAGTAATAAATCGATTAATAGAGGCAGAAGTGATTCAGCGCATCGTCCTAGTAGTAGTAGTACAACAAGAAATCTTGTAAATCGTACTACTCCTATTCCGTTTCCTACTTCTGAAGACCTTATTATGGAACCTATTGATTCGACTAAATCCGGGGAGAGTATCTCTGTTACTGTTCGGTTTCGTCCATTGAGGTATGATTTTCTAGATCTGGTTCAGTTTTGGTAGATCTATTTGTTTGAATTTGATTGAGGATTGGAATTTGAGGATTTAGGGTTGCATTTTTGAGTTCACGCAGTTGAGAATTTTTTGTTTAGTGATTTTGTTCCTGTTGTGGTTGGTGGTATAGTGGACGGGAATTTCAGCGTGGAGATGAGATCGCTTGGTATGCTGATAAAGAAAAGATCGTCCGCTGCCAATTTAATCCAGCTACAGCATATGCATTCGGTAAGTTTCCTTCGATTTGAATTTGGAAATATCTAATTTCATTGAAATTTGTTCTCTACATTGAAGTTTCCGATGATGTCAAATTGCACAATTCAAGTACAGAATTCCCTTTGTATTTATAATTCCTACTTAGTTAGTTCAATGCATTGAGGAGGTTTTAGCGTATGGTTCGCTCCAACGTTCAATGCGTTGAGAAGTTCTAGCATATGGTAGTTTAATCGCTGTTTTCATGTGGATGTATCCATACTCTCTTTATTAGTGCTGTTTTTAGAGGTTTACTCTATTTCAATTATAATTGTCTCTATAAACTAGTGAAACTGTCTTTTAAGATTGTGGCAATAAAGGTGCGGATTTATTCGTTTACCTAATTTTATTTCTGATTGGTAGTTGTGTTCTCATTACAGATAGAGTCTTTGGACCAGCAACCAGTACCAAGACTGTGTATGAAGTAGCTGCTCGACCTGTAGTCAAGAATGCGATGGATGGCATTAATGGTAATATAGCTTCTTAGTTTAGTTAAGGCTTGAATTGATGCCAAATAGAGTGTTATGAGTAGGAATTGGCACTATTCTTACTAACCTATTGTATAAAGAAATTTTGAGTTGTGACTGCTATAAAAGATTTAAGATTCTTTTCTGTGTTTACATTGCACTTGCAGGAACTGTTTTTGCCTATGGTGTTACAAGTAGTGGGAAGACACATACTATGCATGTAAGTACCTGATTCTTCAAGATGATATTGTACATTTTTCCTCCTGGCACTTCAGTCGTCATAAAATTTAATTTTAGTATTAAACTGTCCTTGCTGAGCCTTAAAATCATAATCCTTAGATCTTGCAGTCTGCCCCCCCCACAATGCCAGTTCAGCGAAACTTCAAAATCTGCCAAGTTTTCTGCTTCTATATTTATAAACCTCTTACATAGTTGAACTATCTCGTGTCTCGTTACCTTTACTCTGCAACTCTTTCTATGTTTGTATTATGTTGAGTACCAACAAATCAAGGCATCAGAAACTTTCTAATCTTTCTTTCATCAATTGTTTCCAGGGAGATCACACTTCTCCAGGAGTCATACCCCTGGCCATCAAGGATGTTTTCAGCACAATCCAAGATGTAAGTTTGTCCGACATTTGTGACATTAACGTGAAGCTGTACTTTGTTAGGCCAAATCCTTAAGTGATCATTATTTTAATAATTTATCTTCTCCTTGTAGACTCCAGGAAGGGAGTTCTTACTTCGCGTTTCTTACCTCGAAATCTACAATGAGGCAAGTATAAATAGTAAAATACAGTTATAAATTGATATAATGCGTTTCACACTTTCACTGTCGGTGTAATGACTTAAAATCCTTTTGCTTATACCTTATAGCTACATCCGTTAGTGGGGGTGTAAGACTAGTATAATATATGTTGTTGGAGTATTTGCTTTGGCATATAGCTTTTATGTCCTCAACTCTATATCTAAAAGTCATCGGATATACATGTATATTCTGCTTGCTGCAGGTGATTAATGACCTGCTTGACCCAACAGGACAAAATTTACGTGTTAGGGAGGACGCACAGGTTGAAGTTACTTGCCGAAATCATTAAGTTTCCTCCTTTTTCTAATCATTTTTTAGTACTTCGTCATTGTTTTAATCGTGAGCCTGAAAATTTGCAGGGGACTTATGTTGAAGGCATAAAGCAAGAAGTGGTTTTATCTCCGGGGCATGCACTTTCTTTCATTGCAGCTGGAGAAGGTATATCATGCGTACCATCTCAGCAGCTACTCTTTCTCTCTTTGTCTCTCCCCATTTATAAAATGGATCTAACTGGTGATATTGATGACAGAGCATCGCCACGTTGGTTCAAACAATTTTAACTTGTTCAGTAGCCGGAGTCACACTATTTTCACACTGGTAACATATCTTTTTAATGAAGAAAGCTACTCCGCATTTGCTTTCTGAACTTAGCTCTGGTTACTAGGGACATTGGAGTCTGTTTATTGTTTGCAATATGAACACAATGTTTTGTTGACTATGACAAAATATATATACATATTAGAATTTGTTGTTGTAATGTGATTCAGCTGGTAAAATTTGAAGTAATCTTGATAAGGCTTAGAGTGGTGGTCATCACATTATTATCTTTGATTTTCAAGCCCAAAACCTTAGATTATGTGCTTTCTACTTTTCTTCAGTTTGTTTTAAGATTGCGCCATAGTTCATGGCGTCACAGCAGTTGTGGCCTTAACCATCAGGTAATGGCCAATCTTGACCATAAGTCTCTGCCATGGAGTTTGAACTTCTTGTCAGTCGTCACAAATCTTTACTTTTTCTGTTTTTCTTCTTCTAGCACTGTTACTTTCTATATGTACGTGTTTCTTTATATATAAATATTCTTTACCAAATGCAAGATTGTTTTCCCACAGATGATTGAAAGTAGTGCCCATGGCGATGAATATGATGAAGTGACATTTTCTCAACTTGTAAGTTGTGAACGACTGTCAACTATGAAACTTAATGTAGTTCCTTTTGTAAAGGCTATTCGTCTTACTGTGTGCATGTGTGTTGTAGAATCTGATTGATCTAGCTGGATCGGAGAGTTCGAAAGCTGAAACAACTGGAATCCGAAGAAAGGAAGGATCATATATAAACAAAAGTCTACTAACTCTTGGAACTGTAGGTGCTAATAGTTACTTCCACCAAGGCCAGATAACAGTTTTAACGTTTGATCTATCACTTTTCTTGTTAATATTGATTCATTTACATCACTCTCGCTGGAGACATTGTTTGTTTCGACGGATGTTTCAACGATCCTTGTTTTCTTATGACTTAAAATACTATTTACATACCTTGATAGTATGAAAATTTCAACTCAAGGGACGATATTTCTTGTAAAAAGCATGGGAAGTAGAAACTAGGAAGAAACAACATTGGAGAAGTAACCATCAGGAACTGATACTGTCCTCAAGTATAAACAAAGGACTGATTACTGACAAGTTTAGTTTCTCAAGTTTTTTTTTTTTTTTTTGGCCTACAAATTGAAATATGTAAGGATTCAAGCATGTGGTGATCTGCTGTTGATTAAATTTCTAATTTAGTATACTTGTGTATCAATTTAGTTTTTGACCTAGTCACTGATCATGAGCATAACCTTAACTGTGAAGGTAATTGGCAAGCTAAGCGAGGGGAAAGCTTCTCATGTTCCTTATCGTGATTCTAAGCTGACCAGACTTCTGCAGTCTTCCTTGAGTGGACATGGACACGTATCTGTGAGTTCTCTGGAGTTACAAAGCCTAAGTCTCCGGCATTGTTATACTTTCATTTTTCTTTATATCTAAACTAATTTAACCTTCCAGTCATAATACTATGTGTATCTATTTTTTAAACTTGGCTTTCTTCTTCTGCAGCTCATTTGCACAGTTACTCCTGCATCCAGTAACATGGAAGAAACGCATAATACTTTGAAGTTTGCAAACAGGGCAAAGCGAGTGGAGATCTTTGCTTCACGTAACAGGGTAACTCCTTATATTATATTATATAATCACGTCATGAGCTAAGAATATCTATGGGAATTACCTCGGTTATAATGAAAAGAAAATTTTGAGCTGACTGTTGGTTGCAAATACCCTTTATTCCAGATTATTGATGAGAAGTCATTGATAAAAAAATATCAGAAGGAAATCTCGAACCTCAAAGAAGAACTCGATCAACTGAGACAGGGAATGATTGGCGGTGTTAATCAGGAGGAGATCCTGACTTTAAAGCAAAAGGTTTGTATATTTTATTTAATACTTATCTATTTTTTTCTAGAATCAATACGATATTATGAACCTTCTCATATGGAGCTGACCATTTTTGAGCTGATTCTTTTGAATAGTATGAAGAGGGTCAAGTAAAGATGCAGTCAAGATTAGAGGAAGAAGAGGAAGCAAAAGCAGCTCTAATGAGTAGAATTCAAAGGCTTACCAAGCTCATACTTGTTTCTTCGAAGAATACTATTCCTGGATTGAGTGATATATCTAGTCACCAACAACACGGTGAAGACGATGTAAATACTTTGTTTCTCTTCTGTCCTGAAATATTGAACATGTATTTGCTCTCCTATATTACCATAGATGCTAATTTTTCATTCTTTTTCTTTTCAGAGATTGGATATAGAAAGCGATAGAGATTCTCCATCTTCTGGTTTATGTGACCCTTCTCCTGATCATAATTATAGAAAATCTTCCAGCAAGTGGAATGATGAACAATCACCGCTCGGCAGTTCTGTTACTGAGTCAACTCAAGTGAGTGTTCGTCTCTCTTGTCTGATATTCATCTTTGTTTTGAGATAACCAAGTGATACATGGTAGGTTCTGTGATTAACGTGTCATTGTGATGAACTTCACTGTAAAGATAACAACTGAGGCTGTCATGGTTGCTGATAAGTCTTGAGATGTACAGAGAAAACATAGTGGATGCTCTATCTCGTTTTTTTCGAATACTATTTTTTTGTCTTGTCTCATTCATATTCCTTCTTCTCAAAAGTTTCTACAGCATGTTTAGTTAAGGGTGATTGTGTAGGATCTGTGTGCTATGCACTCTTAGAAATTTATTTGTTGTGTGCGTCTGCAAGTTGATGGATGTATATATATTCTCTATTAGTATTTGTCGAATCCGTAGTCATTTCTCCCTTTCTATTCTATCTTAGGCTAGGAGGACGTCAGATCAGATGGATCTACTTGTTGAACAAGTTAAGATGCTTGCTGGAGAGATTGCATTCAGCACCAGTACTCTCAAGCGATTAAAGGAGCAGTCTGTTAATGATCCTGTTGCAATGCAGCCTCAGGTATAAATTTCACTTGTTTACTTGAAGTACTGAGTTTGATGTTGGAAGCTTTACCTTTTGGGTAAATCTGCATAGTAAGAACCCTTATAGGCTAGCGCTGAGATTGGTCACACATAGCAGTATGGCCACCACTAATATGGACTGCTTGTATTTCATCTTCAAGGCATTCTAAGAGTCTTGGTTAAGAAAAATAGAGAACTGAAAGTACATTGCTTGATTAGTTTAGGATGAAATATTGTGGAAACCAGAAAGTGTTGCTCAAATTTTGCTTAGGTACACTTTAGATATACAAAAGTTACTTTTCCAATTTTAATTAAATCCTTGCTACTAATTTATTGGATCTCCTTATGTATTAGCACAAAACTGTCGGCAGATAAACCAATGGCTCAGCTTGCTGAATAATTTTTTTCGTGCCAATAGTTTCCTGTTTCGTAAGCCTGATTTCTTGGTGCTATATAATTTTTCAATACAGATCCAGAAGTTAGAAAATGAGATCCAAGAAAAGATGAAACAGTTGAAGGTTTTGGAGAAGCATATCACTGAAAGTGGTGAAGCTTCAATAGCTGATGCATCCATTGTTGATATGCAGCAGGTAAGTTTGAATTTTCATCACTGTCTCTTATCTCTTGTTGTTTGCAAACATCTGACTTTCGGGTGTGATTACTCATCTGACTTTCGGGTGTGATTACTCATTACTTCCGGGTGTATACTTTGCAAAGCAGACGGTGATGAGATTAATGACTCAATGCAACGAGAAGGGTTTTGAGCTAGAGGTTCTGTCATTATTCTTTACTGTTTATTTTCTTCTTGGCATTGCAAAAGCAACTTTGCAACTACTAAACGTGCACTGCGTTATAACCTTAAAATGGTTTGAACTATGGATGCAGATAAAATCAGCAGACAACCGTGTTCTCCAGGAGCAATTGATGGATAAGGTTATTAGCTGCTATTAATTTCTATTTAGTTATCTTTATTAGAAGGTTTTAGCCTTTTAAGTTTGTTGGAAATTGTCGAGGGATTTTTCCTTTGATTCTCCATAACAATTCTGATAATCTTTTATTTTTGCCTTAGTGTTTGGAAATTAAACAATTGCAAGACCAAGTGCTTCTGTTGCAGCAGCAGCTGGCATTGGCGACGGGTGATAAGTCGCCATCTTCTGAACAGGTAGTTAATTATTAACCTAAAGCTTGATGTAACAGTTGATTGTGAACAACTTGTTTATGTTGTACCAGAGTTCTAGTATCTGTTAACATCTAGACAGAAGAGTTCACTCTTTTTTTACACGTGTCTCAAGTTTTAACGTTCTTATGAGATAACAAACTTATTTTCAGAATAAATATATATACATTTTATGAAACCTGGTTATATTAGGGTATGTTTTAGAGCTGACAGCATTTGCTCACATGATGCTAAATCACAGAACATTAGTACATTTAATACGTTGATGCAATATCTTGGTTGGAATGTTGAGTGATTCTGGTATATCTTGTGCAGTAACTAAGATATCCATGTGTCTCATTCAAAGGTTTTCACCACTTACTTACCAGTGCTGTCTTTTCTCCAGCAGATCAACGGAAAGTTATATCTAGAACATGTGCAGCTGAAGGAGGAGAATAGTGGACTGCGCGTACAGAATCAGAAGTTGGCTGAAGAGGCCTCTTATGCAAAGGAATTGGCGTCTGCTGCCGCTGTTGAATTAAAAAATTTGGCTGATGAAGTCACCAAGCTTTCATTACAGAATTCAAGACAAGCAAAAGAACTAGGTGCTGCTCAAGATATGGTGGCAGGTTATAAAGGTGGAATACAGAGTAACAATGGGTCAAACCGCAAGTATTCTGAGAGCATAGTTGACAAGACGAAGGTAGGGCGAAAAAATAGGTTTCCTGTCAGGGGTAGTGAAATTCCAGGCACAGCGTACGAGGATGGGGAATACTGGAACCCTGATCGAGATGATGTAAAGATGGAACTTGAAGCAAGGAAACATAGAGAGGCAGCTCTTGAGGCAGCTTTAGCTGAGAGGGAGTTTGCTGAAGAGGAATATAGGAAGCAGTTTGATGAAGCAAGGAAAAGAGAAGTAGCTTTAGAAAATGACTTGGCAAATATGTGGGTGCTTGTTGCAAAACTGAAAAAAGAAGGGGGCGGTGGCTCTGAATCCAAATATGACGGAAAGTCTAGCGAGGGAAGTGAACATGTGTATAATTATAAAACAGGTGATAATGACGAAAAAAATGTTGGTGTTAAAGAGTTCCAAGTTCAGGAAAGTGCAAAACCGGTTAACAATGTCAATAAAGTAGAACAACCTTTGGTTGTTCGCCTTAAGGTACATATTTTAGTTTACAACTCCCTTTCACTTTCTCCATCTTTCGGTAATTAATGCATACATTCTGTTTTTTTTTATAGTTTGTCCGTAAAATTTGCTGGCTGTTGCTGATGCGTGACTTTGTAGGGTATATATTTTGTCTGAAACTGAATTGCTACTTACTGTAGGCAAAGATGCAAGAGATGAAAGAAAAGCAGCTTCAAGAATCCATTGGAAATGGGGATACTAATTCACATATCTGTAAAGTATGCTTTGAATCATCTACGGCGTCTCTTCTCCTTCCCTGCCGACACTTCTGCTGTAAGCAAATTTTATCCTTGCAATGTACAACTTTTAAGTGTGCTTATCCAGTTTTATCTTTATGTTCATCCTTTGATTTGCAGTATGCAAGCCCTGTTCGCTTGCTTGTTCCGAGTGCCCACTTTGTCGCACAAAAATTGAGGATAGAATTTTCGCGTTCCCTTCCTAACAGTGCCCACAGGTTCCCATATGATAAAAAGGTTGTATGAGGTGGTGCACTATTTTTTATTTCTTTTAATTTATTCCTTTTGCCATATTATCAGCATGCTAAGACAATCATCTTAGATCAAGAAAATGACTCACTTGATTTCCTTGCAGGAGGCGCTTATATCATTTTGCCCTTCGTTCATTTGGTGCAATAGGATGCAATTTTTTTATTAGTTGGCCTATATGTAGATTTAAAAGGTATAATCCATCTCTCTTCTCTCCCACTATAGGGCTGTAAAATTAGGCAATACAAAAAGTAAAGAAAACACAAAAAAGAAAGAAAAAGGCAAGCAGAATACTTGTTCAGAATTTTTACCTACTCCAGGTTTTCTGTTTTGTTCTCTAAAAAACGCTAGATCATGGTCATTGTATCTTTCTTTCAACTCCCGTTTTAATGTACAGCAGAGGATATTGAAAGAAATTTATTTCCGAGTTATCGTCCTTTTTTCCATTTCAATATACTCGAAACTTTTCTAGTGGAGACTGCCCCCAACGGGAAGTGGAACGCATCACTTAGCATTAGCAGTGATAAGCTCGAAAGTGTACCTCGAATCCTTGATCCGCTTTCCCCAAACAAGTTTCCAACTTCCAAGTACCTACAAAAGTAGTGTTCTTTGTTAATGTTGCGTGGTCCCGCCGCACAAGCACGAGATTTGGGATACCAATGTCAATATAACTCTATTTATGAGTTGTGATTCTGGGGCTTCAAAAAAAAAAGTGAAGCCCCTGAATAATTGCCTCTATATAGCATTTTGGCTCTCCCCCTATGTAATTTTTTTTTAATATCAAATTTGCCCATTATGTTTAGTGTTTTCATTAGTTAATACATAATTAACTTAACTTAATTAAAAAATAATCAAAATAATTAAGTCACGGTGTCACCATTACTGCCGTCACCACCGTCGCTGCTGCTGTCGTCGCCGCCACCACCATCACCGCCGCCACAATCAGTGATTTCTTGGGTAAAATTGAATCTTGAGCTCAACCCAATCAGGGCTGTACCAGCTTCCAAGGCCCTCTCACTACTGGACGCAGCGAGCAAAAAGAATGCAATTGGAGTAGGTAAGAGGGCAATCGCCAACCACCCT
>JAJJMA010091395.1:0-47770 GCA_023529015.1 Papaver nudicaule
AAAAAAAAAAAACTCCAAACTACAATTGAGAAACCTTGGGATTTCTTCTCACAGAAAACTCTGACAGTTTACTAAGAAAGTTTTGACAACAGATACCTAAAGCTGGGGTACAACAGCATAGAAAAAGTTATACGAGTCCATTATAAATGTTATTTACACAAAACCAGATATTTATAGATTTCTAAGTGAATATACCCAAGTTAGTTGTCAAAACTCAAAAGACCATCTTGTTTAGCAATTAGCGAGCTCAGCTTGGCCAAATTAAGATGCTAACTGACTCTGCCCAAAACTGGAACTAGCGAAATTCTAGAATGATTTTTCAAGGCATTTCAGTTCATAGATATGATCAAGGTCTTTGAGCTGTATGTGTTAGCGGTTGCTTCAAAGATTAGCAAAATAATAAAGTATTAATTTTTTGTTCTCCAGTAACTACTCTATTCGATGTCATTTCGTTGTAAGTATTTTGACAGGGCTTTGGCAAACGAAGAGCTCACAGGTATTCATACAAGCAACTATCTGAATCCTTCTGCTTATCTATTTTTTTTTTTTTGCCTACCCAACAGCGGCAATCTAATACAGTATATACAAATCCAAAGTCACTCAACAAACCACAGATACCATGCCAAAAATATATTTCCTTCAGTTCCACAACAAAAATTCATACTTTGCATCAAGTTGTCTACATTAACTTAGTGGAGATAAAGCAAACAACAACTGATCCATGATATATGTTCTTCATGTTGTTCATACCTGAGGGTTGATACAATTTTCAGTTCCAAAGTCACAAGCATTGAGCTAAAACGTTAAAGAGAGGAAGCAAAAAAACAAAAAGGGGAAAGACTACATACCAGTCACGTGTATTCATCTCTACGAATATCCTTCATTTCAGAAGTAGATCTTGGTAAGTCAACTCACCTTTGAATACCTTCATTAGATCAGGAGCTTCTTGCTCATATGGTTTGACAAACTTGTCCAAAAAGGACATATCTACCATTACTCCAAGTGACCTTAAAGAAACAAGTAGAGTGCACGTGCGTTGCACGTCGACAAACACTATGCTTGCGGTTTTTTCATGTCGAGTGGTACCTGCTTCCTCCGTGACTCTTCCATTTCCATGTTGAGCTGGGTATATAAGATCAATCATATTGTCGCCTGCCTCGTTTGTCATAGATTAGATGAACCCATAAACCAAAAGTGGAAAGACAAATCGACATACTATTTTGCCCCCGGCAGTCCAAAAGACAAAAAAAAACTGCAGATTCCATTTAACTCATATGAATCGCAGTACGTGTCATGAGAAAGATAAATTGATAATCCTTCTTTAAATTTGTGCATAATGAACAAAGGTAAGCATAGCCATAGCACAACTTGTGTAGTATACTTTCTCAAGCCATTTTAAACACAAAGACCCGAAGAGTCCAACAAACAAAGGTGTAGCCCAAAGCTACAACCCAAAGGAACCTAGGACCCCACCCAACCCGAATAACCCACCTGCAAACCACAAACCTCAGGATTCAGGAAGCTGCCACCACCATCTCGGAGCAACCACCGCCACTGCCGTCCTTCAAGCGCCGGCAGAAGATTCAGCAAGAAAATTCACCTCTTCATACATCATAGACAATTACTCTAAAATCTGGAGAAGAGAGTAACAATTGAGATGAAGAAGAAATCCACCGAAACCAAGCACCACCACAATCTCCTCAGTCCGTAGAGTAAAGAACATGGCAGCAGCAACAATCGTTAAAGCAACCCAATTATAAAGTACACCAACTATCTAAACACCAAATTAAAAGATTTCCGCTGTAAATTGACCAAACAAAGCAAGTGGCAGAAGATTTGAAGAAACCCAAATACCACCGCCTCCAAATCTACAGCAACACCACCACCACCACTCGATGGACATGAAAATCCATGGAATTGGACAATCAAACTCATCCGAAACATTAAAAGAAAAGAAGGAACACACCCAAGAGTATTTACTATACCAAAATCGACTCAAACTTACCACCGAAGGAGCAGATTTTAGTCCGATGAAGTTTTCACAACTTAGTTTTTCCGGTTCTCTCTGCTTTCTTTTCTCTCTTACCGAAACCAAAGAAGAAATTAAATCGATGGCCTTAATCATAAGAAGGCGTTGAAAGTCAAACGATCCAACAGCTTATAATCCAATGTGCGCGAACGAAAAGATGTGCGCGAACCAAATTGGTTAACGAATTTGAGATTTTTCCTTCCGCGCCTTAAAGAGGGGGGAGATATTTTCCTTAATCAGACCCTTTGAGACTAAGATTCTGATCACAGAGCACCTAGGGATAATCCTCTCCTTCAAGCTATTCTTTAAAATCGTTGGGGTTTCTGCAACAATCAATGCATCATAACCCATTTCCTTGACAAGGAAATTCATAACTCCTGTAATCTTCTCCACAGAAGCCATCATACAACAAGGATTTTTCTTAAATGCTGTTTGAATTTGATCCTCAAACAAACCCCATCTCTTGTAAACATCCACTTTAGTCTTCCAACTGTCTTCACTCATTGATGTCAATCCTCCTATAGCTACAATAAATGGTGAAAGTGACCGGATTGAACCTTTTCCACAATCTTCTTAAATTATCAGCATCACCCGTAAATGAATTGGTTTTGTGAATTAAACACCTAATCATAGTAGATTGAGGGACAACCTCATATCTCAAAAGCTCTAGGTTGACCCATCAACTTTTTACCAACCGTTACATTTTGAGCATTTTGATGACGTTCCTATCAGTACAAACAATGCTCTCTTAAGGATATCAAATGGAGGAATTAATTGGAACTTTAAGCTATGTTTCAGAAAGTATGGGCTCCTCGAGATGAAGTCTGCTAGCTCGATTCCATGTAGCCCTTTGGAATTGAAAAAAATCCAATTTGGGTTTTAGGGTTTTAAGAGGATCAGAAAACAGAATTAATGGTCTCTTAGTGATGATTTTTGAAATGTGGGGTTTGATGCTTTCTAGTAATGTTACAACTGAATCTGGTTGGGATGTTGTTTTGAATTTTACTTTCTTAGAAACAGTAAGAGCTACATTTTCAGATAATCCGCATGAATTAATCAGATAACTAACTACAATTGCAGAATCAGGAGAAGAACTGAGATTATTGCTAGTGGAGAAAGAACGGAAGAACATGGAATTACAAACCCTGGGTTTAATTTCGACATTTGGAATCTGAGATTTGAAGAGAATATACCGAGTTGCTGCTGCTGATGAAGATGGTGAAGGTTGTCCATTAATGGCGGTACTAGTCTTTTGCAGAACCGCACCGATTTTACCCCAAAAGGATCGAAACATTTCTGAGAGGAAGAAAGAGAAAGGGGGAAGATTTAAAGTGAACGAATTTCTAAAAGAGTTTGAGATTATAAAGTCAAAGCAAAGGTAAGGCCGGTTCCTATGGGACACTTAAAACCAATTTTTTGGCTATTTTGGCGGGCTATGGACGTTGCAAACCATGGTTTTGACGTTGCAAAGTTGCAAATTTGCAACTTTGCAATGCCGTATGGAAATACTATCGTCGATGGAAATTCCATCGACAGACAGAAATTTTGTCGACCTCGATGAAATTTCCATCGTCGGTATTAATTCCATCGCTTAGATTATGGTCATCCGACGGCCTATACTTCACGCCCCAATCCTATATAAACTCAAACTTCGCCTTCACTTCATTCACTCAATCTTAGTTCGATATTTCTCTAGCTTTCTCTCGATTTCATCTGATAAAGCCATATTTTTCGTAATGTCAAATCCATCATCTTCCCAAGCCACTCTAACATCATATTCAACTCCACCATCTTCTCCTCCAAACTTTGTTTTACTTGGTACTCCTCCGGCATCACCTAAATTTCGAAGCAGAACGGCAAAATTAGTCCATAACTACTACTACACTGAACCTTCATCGAAACCTCCTCCTTTATTCACTCCTCCTCCATTTAAGAGATGGTATACCACTCCTCCTAGACACTATGGTAACCCAAAGCGATGCAAATCTTCCACAACTTCTTCTTCTTCTTCGTCATAAAAAAAAACAACTGCACCGACAAAACCATCAAATCCTCTAGATTCATTACCAGATGCACCTAAACCTCATCCTAAGTTTACGTGGAATGAAGATTTATGTCTTTGTACAAACTATATGATTTTCTATCCGTCCAAGGACGATATGAAACGTAATCGGGTCAAAGTAAATGAACCAGAGTTGTGGACTGTTGTCACTGCAGAATTCAAATTAGATAGACGTACTTCCAAAGTCGTGCGTGATCAGAATACGTTGTGGTCGCGTTGGAGAAAAATACACCTAAGAGTGCATGAATTTATGCAGTTGGGGAGATGGATCAAAGCACATCATTTTCCGGGAGATATCGGTGATGAAAATCACGCCAGGACTTTGAAGGAATGGCAACGATCTAAAGGAAAGAAATTCAAGTACGAACGGCATTACCGTGTCCTGGAAACTTTTCTTGTTAATCGTTATGTGGGTTGATGAGAAGAGTTCGTCAAACATAGTGCCTTATGTTCTGCCCTAACACAGTCCTTTATCTTTGGTAAAGGTCGCACTACCGCTACTACGGGCGGCTGACCTCTACCAGGATAAATGACTGTGTTAGGCCAAAACATAATAAGGCTGGTTTTATTATGCATTGCACCGATGTAAAACCATCTACATGACAATGGTATACGATAAAACAGCAAGCATTGCAAATTTTATCGTCTACCATTGTCATGTGATGATTTTGCTTGTGCAGGATTTGTTCGGCCGGTTCAACGACTTCAGTGCAAGGATTGTTTTTTGGGAATCGCATTGATGCCAAAACATAGTAAGGTAAAGGTAGGGGAGAAAACAACAAGGATTGCATGTGTTTTCTCCCGTACCATTACTTATTATGTTTTTGCATGTGCAGTAGGATTTGTTCATGGGCGCATTCAACGACTTCAGTGCAAGGATTTTCAACAGTTACATGGATAGAATAGACGAGTACATCGTTTATTTGAAATAACCCAATTACATTAAAGCCGATTTGGTTGTGATGTTTGTTCTAGAAAAATCCAGGTTGTTCTAGAAAAATCCAGGTAGACTATGTCTTAACACGCTGTAGCAACGCCAAAATGCAAACACCCTAGGTTGCTCGACAGCATAGAGGGCAGATGCCAAAGCTTCCACTTGTTCTTCCTCCCATCCCCATTGTTCTTCGGCAACTTGACGCACATAATTTCCAAGTATACGACAATCATTCAGGATCCTTGCAATTCTGACTCTTGTGCTAAAACTCGTATGCCGGCCAAAACTTGCATGCCTAATCTCTTGTGCGCCGGGTACAGGAACGGAGACGAAATCATTGATAAGAGCAAGATCATCATCGGATTCCATATTGATTGATTTGATTGTTTTTTAAAAAAAATTATGTTTATATAGAAAGGATTCTAACATTCATCGCATTTCTTAAAATTTTTACAGCATCATATTTCTTAGATATTTTACATAATATATTTTCACTAACTAAATAAAAGGGGCTTGTTTTCTAGGTTCCATAGGAATCTAATACATAAAAATAGACTTGGCGAAAAATCTCTGCCCATCTTCAAACACTGGTTTATCTTCTTTAGGAACTTCAGTTTGTTGCTCTCTCACTATTTTTGAACCCTTATTGAATTTTTTCAACTGAAGCAACTTCCATTCGATACGTTCTTTGTATGTTTGTCCTGGATTTTTTCCAGTCTTAATAATTCTCAAGTTACCTTTCGGTTGCACTTTCATATTTTGAGGTTTGAGATTTTCCTTGCCTTTTGCTTGAACCCTTCTAATTTGCCTTCTAGCTGGAACCTTGACCTCGTTAATTTCCAAAACTTGAATTCTCCTTTGTTTTTTGGATTCCTCTACTTTTTTGTATCCCTCGCAGTATCTTTGTTCGGCGGCTTCTGCCACAACTCTGGACCAATTACCCAATTTAGATGTTTCTCCCATTTTTAAAAGAGAGTAGAAAGAGTTAAAGAGAGCAGAAGAGGCTAGAAAGATCTAAAGAGAGAGTGAAAACTTTAGTGTGAATTTTTGGATTCAAGTTTACCTCATTTTTATAGTAAAATGGTAAATTCAAATTATTACCGTTGGTATATGAAAATTCCATCGACGATGGAATTTCCATCGACGTCGATGGAAATTGTATCGATGTCGATGAAATTTCCATCGACGATGGTATTTTCATCTGTCGATGGAATTTCCATCGATATCCACTGCCCAATTTTGGTTTTGCTAGTCCACCTAGGATTGCAAAGGGGCACATTTACTAGGTCCCATAGGAACCGGCCTAAGTAATGACCCAGGTCAAATTGCATTCCCACGGTAAAAAGTGTCGATGTGTTATGGAACAGGTGTCATTATGTTGCTGACCCACCATTCACGTTTGTGGGACCGATATCAACTCCAGCGGTTGCCACTTGCAAATGTCGTGTCAAATGTGGAGTAAATAGTAATCCTTTTACGGTGATGCTCATCCCTTTGTGTACTCGGCTATATATATAGCCCATGGACTTTGTATTAGGACGGATGGTTTCCCGTATGAAAGTAATAGAAATTCTCACTTTCTCTTCTTCCACTTCCCTTGGTTTCTTTATCCTACCTACATTTGGCCCCATTCATGAGTATTTGGCCCCATGAAAAAATAATTCCGGCGGTTGTTGTATAAAACAAGACCGTTTTACCCTTTCTC
Organism: Papaver nudicaule; assembly: GCA_023529015.1. Classification (NCBI taxonomy): domain Eukaryota; kingdom Viridiplantae; phylum Streptophyta; class Magnoliopsida; order Ranunculales; family Papaveraceae; genus Papaver; species Papaver nudicaule. The sequence continues at coordinate 6,731 of JAJJMA010091395.1, forward strand.
AAATAATTTCTAATTAGTTGATTAGTTAGTTAATTCTGTTTATAGTTAAGTTAGTTTGATTAAAGTTAAGCTATATAGTTAGTAGAAAATTATTTGAGTGTGTTTATAGTTGTAGAGAAGAAAGAGAGAAAGGTGGGAAAACTTTGAAAAACTAGGGTTTTTGTGAAAATGGTGAAAGAATACACTGATGATGAAGCCTCTAGTAGTGATGAAGATGTTGATGAATTACCAAACGAGTTTGATCTTGATTATGTGAGGGAGCAAGAATACATTCACAACCAAAACCTTTGTGAGGAGCTCGAGAGGGAGCGAAATGATGATTATTACCGTGAAGTTCCTCCCAATAATGAGGTATAGGTGTTACGCAACTCGAATGGTGTTTGTCTAGCTTGAAATGCAGCTTGAAATCTTGTTTGAATGGAAAAAAGATCAAAAATTTTCCTCGGGTTTAGCCTTCGAAACCCAGAATAGTTGTATGATCAACATGTTATCCAACGATTGTTGTTCAGTAGTAACAACAATCGGTTAAAGATAAGAACGATTATTGTTCAGTAGTAACAATAATCGTTTAAATATAAGAATTATAAACAACGATTCTGGGTTTTTAATGGAAGCTTGGTTTGCAGAACCAGAATCGGCTTGTCATATCTTATCTAACCGCCGATTAATAACTTGATCATTTTCTTCGAGAAAATGATCAAGTTATTAATCGGCGGTTGTTGTCAAACATATAAGCCGATTGTAGAGTACATGAGACCTAGAATTTCGTCGAACTTTAATCGGCTCATATTCAGTTTTGTATGTGCCGATTGTAGAGTACATGAGACCTAGAATTTCGTCGAACTTTAATCGGCTCATATTCAGTTTTGTATGTGCCGATTGTAGAGTACAGGAGACCTTCAATCTCTATGTAACTTTAGTCGACTCATATTCAGTTTAGTATTTGCCGATTGTTTTTAATCGGTGCTTATCATTGTATGTATGAGACGATTTTGGTATCTAACTTCCTTTTCCAATTTTGTCGATTGTTGTACGGCTCGAAGATCAACCTGAAGTCGTGTCTAAGCTACTGCATGATACTTCCGCCCACTATCAAACTGACTTGGTATGCAACAACATAATCTTGATTTTTCATCCTCCATTTGAAAACAATTTCTATAGTATAGTGATCTAATTGCCTTTTGGCTTTCTCCGTGAAGACATGGAACACTAAGGAGGAAGCAAAGGCTTGGTTCGTAGATAAAGGCAAGAAGCTGAACCAAGGTCTAGTGTTTGGCAAACGTTCAAACATAAATCGTTTGGAAATTGTTTGCGATCGAAGTGGCGCACCAACAAGTCATTGGAGCAAGTCTAAACCATATGAGAAAAAGAGTTCGAAGTGTGAGTATAAATGTAAATCAAGGAAGTGTCATTGCCCATTCAAGATCATAGTAGGTCACAGCCATTTAAGAGGGTATTTCCTACGTAGGGTTGAGAACGGTCATCACAACCATGATACTCCTCATTCTCTTATTGGACACTCTTCCGTTTGTGGGTTGAAACCCCATGAGAAGGAAAAGGTGAGGTCGATGGTTGCAAGCCGGCCAATCGATATCCTATGGGCGATAAAGGTGGATGATCCAGGGAACTTGTCTATTTTGAGGCAAATTAATCACTGAAAGAGCCGCACAAAGGAAAGGGTCATGGAATGGTAGAGCGATTATGGAACAATGTGAATGGCTAGTCGAGAAACACAACTACACAATAAGGAAGCAACACTAAACGAAATTGCCTTTTTAGCAACGGCGAGTGGCCGTTGGCGGGACGCCGTTATTGTTGTCGTTACAATAATTACAGCAACGGATCTGCCGTTGCTGTAATTATGATTACAGCAACACATGCATTTGTTGCAGTAAATATTGTCACGGATGAGACATACCATCATGCCGTGCCGCGTGGCAACCTACTGTAACGGTCTACCCGTTACGGTGGGCAGTAACTGATCAAACAACTCTTAACAGCAACGTTTACACCCGACGGTGTTTTGTGCAGTAACGGTTTATCCGTTTGCCAGCTGGCAGTTTTCGTAACTGTTTTGAAACAGCCAGCACCGTTTGCGTCTGCGTAACTGATACCCTAACTGTTAAAGTAACGGAATGTACTAGTGGAATCTATTTTGTAACAGTTCAGCACTTGCCACCTGTCCTTCTGTCGTAACGGATCCAACAACTTTTACTCCCGTTAAACCACGACGTGTAACAGATAAATTTTAACGGCTTAGTCAACATTTTTATTCGAGGAAAACGCATCTGTAACAGTTTTTGGGATTGCCACGTGTTTTTGCAACTACCGGATTTGTGTAACGTCTGTTATCGTTGGAAGAAACTGTATTATTTTAAAAAAAAAAAAAAACTCTGACAAGCGTTAAGCCCTGCGTTACAATTGCACCTGGATTACAATTCATTCCGGAATCTGGAATATAGTTCATTTGTGAACCTGCACTACAGTTCTTTCTTGAACCTGCAATGCAATACAAACAATTCATTTTTAAACCTGCAATACTGAATCGAAATCCTGTAATTTTTCATTCATTCCCACTGAAATACATCCATTCTCATTCAACTAACACACATTTCATTCAAACTCTGAAAATCATACAACCGTTTATACATCCATTCACTGCACTCATTCACAATCTTAAATTTATAAAACATACATACATACATTTTTGCCTGTGTTTTTACTACTCCTAGATTAGAAGGTTGTGTATTTCAGCAGTTTTCAGTTTATGCAATGTTCTGTAATGATACCTTGGATCAGAAGAAGCTTTTAGGACGCCGAATGGAGTATTCAGTCGACCTCAGATGTGAGATTTATGTGAAACAAGGAAACAAAGCTTTGAGTTGTCTATATAGTTGACAGAACAGCCACTTGAATAACATAATATGACCCACTAACAGAATTGTCTATAATCATATCAATAACATGCAATATTGGGTATAACAAACAACTATGCGGTAAGGTACACTACGCCACAGGGCCGGATTTACAACGTTTTATTTTTTGCATCTGCAACGTTTTTTGACGTTGCGCACGTGGCAACGTCAAATAACGTTGCGCAATTTTTTTTTAACGTTGCTCCAATTAGGAATTATTAAAATTAATTAAGCAATGTTATTAACGTTGCCAATACCGTTGCGCCTTCAAGGGCTAATACGTCTTTTTACCGGAAAATAGATTTATCCCTTTATATTCGTTTTATCTTCCTATTTTTATTTTCGGACAACTCAACTCTTCTTTTTCTTTCTCCTCTTCTTCCTTAACCGAAACCCACAGGGAAAATCTTCATTCTCATGAATCAAAGATTGAATCCACCTCCACCTCCATCTCGAAACCGAAACCCATATGGTAGATTTTAAAGAAAACCGCTTTTTTGTAACTCTAGATCTAGTTGATTTGATCCTGAAATCAAAAGAAAACCCTATCTTGTTATTTGTTTTGCTTACTCCGTTTTCAGTTCATCGATTCAGGTTACGTGTGTGTTGTTTTCATGTTCTATTTGATTTGATTTAGAGTTATTTGATTTTATTTTTTTTAATGTAGCAGATCTGATTTAGGGTTCTTGAATGAAAGTTATTTCTTCTGAATCAATTTCTTGAAGGATTCGTGTAATTGATATTAACCTAAACTCTCCTCATTCAATGAAAACTACCGGTCATAATTTGGTCTAATTTTCAACTTTCTGATTCACACCCTTTTTTTGTTTTGATCTGATTTATTCATCAAATGGAAAAATCCTAGGTTTTTAACTAATTATCAGGTTTTTTTCTAGGTTTTCAGTTGGTAGAACAAGAAAAAAAAGGATAGGTGAGCTAAGTTCCTTGTACCTGTTTATGTTACTGGTTTGTGCATTTTTTGGGCTGTTTGGCGTACTATGTTTATTTCAGGATTGCAACTTGTACCAACTCTGGATATTCTCATCCTTATCAAAGACTCTAGAAAAGCTGCAGGTAATCTACTGAAGGCCCTGCATCATAATCTCTAAGTTATAGTTAGGGTGGTATTGCATATGGGACCAAGGTAACATATCTTATACTTCTTGCTTTCTGCGTTTTGGGTACCGATGCAGAGAAGCATGGCAAAATTGGAGCTCTATCGGAAATTCCCCAATTCTCTAGCTGTGTCTATGTTGTTGTTTGTTGCTTGGATTGGCTACGAGGTAGCATACACTCCTTGTGCAGATTAGTATGTTTTTGAGAAATTCGGTGACACTATGTTTCCTGCCATTAACTTTATACACCTAAGATATGACCCTATAGTATGCTTATTGGTTTATGCATGATTTTATTTATTGTTGATACACTGTGAATGTGAACTGTTTCGCGTAATCCAGAATTGTTACTTTTCAGCTCTCATTTTAAATCAGTAAGTTTGGAATGAAGCTAAATTCTTGATGGTTTGAGTTTGCAGCATATGTGGACCCTTTTGAAGAAGGGAGGGGGATCTGGGACTAATTGCTCGCATATACAGAGTATACATGCTCATGGTGAATCTAACAATTAAGTTTCGATTTTGTAGCTTGCACATTAATTTGCTTGAGTAGTTTAGAGCAATTGGACTGTTGAAGATGGCGTAATACTGTAACTAACTTAATGTTTTCATTTGATATTGTGAAGTTGAGGCCTTAAAGGGTTACCTTTGCTCAGCTGATGAAATCCAGAGACCTTTGCACATATGCAGTAATGCAGTTTGTCCTGGCCTTATTTGATTCATGCTTGACTCCCTTTGTTAAGATTTAGATGCAGGTTATCTTATGACTTGACATCTTACAGAATGTCATGATGTGATTTGTCTTTTGATTGATCACAGATACTAACTGATTAAAAATAGGGTTCCATCTTTTTTTCTTACTTCTTTTAGCAACTGCAGAGGTGTTTTAGTATGCTGTTTCGTCAAATGTAGCTGTGTTGATTGTTTTTTTTTTTGTAACTTTGGCAGAAGAGGTTTCAAGTCTGTGCAATTTCTTGCGACAGTTTATCGAATGGGGATCAGTTACCATGATGCTAACAGCTAACGGGGTTGATGTCAGATTTTTTGATTAATATTTTGCAGAGGAATTGATGTTTGCAGTGAAGGATTTTAACTTGGTGAAACATCTAGATGTGTACCAAACTACTAACGAGGAAATCTCAATTTTGTTTGTCATTTTGGGCTAGCTGGAATTGTGATTCAATGTCTGGCCGTACAAAAAAGGGTTTATCAGGGTTCAATTTGTGAGTTCATAGAGGGGTTTTGAAACTGGTACATAGGTGGAGCTACGGTGCTGATTTACAGCTCGGATTGGTGCAGGAAAGGGCCGGAATCTGTTGCCATTGAAGTTCAAGTTCTGTGGTGTTGATTCATGGAGGATTTGAGAATGAAAGTGTGGCTTGATTGAAGCATAATATGGCTGAAATATGTGGTAACGTCGGAGTGAAGGGATGGCTGGTTCTTGAGATGAAGAACTTATTGGACAAGGTTTACATTTAATCCCTAGTAATCTCTCTTCTGCTTCACAATCTTGACCATGCATGCAATAGACTTTGTAGTTTGATGTTTGGACCTACTTTTCTTTAGCCTTTTGCATTTATAAGGTTAGGTTATTTGACTAGTAAGTTCCTTGCCTTAGTCTGTAGACATTCTTTGTTGTGTCTGGTTATTAAAATACCAAAGTATACATGTACGAGTAGAAAATCTGCATAAGCACTCAAGGTACCCAAGCCATCAGATCTACTCGCACATACAGTATTTAGTTGTGGTTTGCAGTCCGAAGACAGCAAGAACAGCATCGAGGATGCTATGAACAGTAATTAAAAGCTAAGTAAGATAATAAAGATAAGATAAAGAAGACTTTTTGTGTATTGCTAATGCTGAGATTACAAGAATTAAAACCCTAAGGAACCAGAGGAGATTACAAACCTAATCTCTCTCTTGCTACTTAGGCTCAACCAAACAAGAATCCAACCCTTACAACGTTTCCAAGCTCGCCTTATATAGGCCGAGCTTGGGTGGTTTACAGCTAATAAAGACAAGCGACTCAATCGTGGTGGTGTCAGTTTCTGTCGAGTAAGGCGGTTTATACTCCGAGGCTGAATCCTGGTCTTCGGTCCTTTGGCGTAGTCTGAATCCTTTCTACTCCGAGTCTTTGCTTCGCTCAAGTGCAGCTTCCCTTCCTTCATCGGTCCGAATTATCGCTGCATAATCCTTTCGGTGTGGTTTTACTTCCTGGATGCGAGACACGTGATCCGAGGGGATTTTACCCCCTACAGTTTGCCTCTTTCCTTATCCGAAGATCGAAGAAATTTGGAGAAGGAAACTGATTTGGATTTTTCTTCTATTCAACACGTGTCCGGTATTTTACCTTCTTTTGCCGACATCTGTGGTTTTTTAATGACGTTAGAATCCTCTCGACTACCTTTTACCGGCTGCGCCTGTCTTACACCCTCTTATTTAAACTTTGTTTTACCCCTTCTTTTTCCTTCTTCTAGTTTCCTTTATTTCCTTAACGCTTCTTAGTCTCCCCTGGTTAGATCTACTGTCTTTTAGGCTTCCGCGGTTTCTTACCTTCTTCTTTACTTGTTCTTCTCTGTGATTATTCTTCGAATTCTCGAGGTGAATATGCAGTCTGGGAGTGGATCTTCTCGAAAGATAGTTAACCTTCAGGGATCTTCTTGGGAAGAAAAAGCCAAAGCTTTTGGCTTTGATGCAAGTCTTTTCTCTTGTAAGAGTCTAGGCAAGGTCGATTTATCTCCTGAGTTACTTTCTTCTCATCAGTGCAGTGACAGAAAACTAATTGTTTCCGGCGAACAACTTGGTTCCGGTCTTCCAATTCCGTTATATGACCCTGAGAACCCTCTTTTTTATGAAATTTACTCTCGAATCCATCCTTCCTGTGGCGTGATGCAACTGGATGGAAATTCTATCCGAATTATCCGGGAGTGGGTTGCCCGTTCAACTGGCAAATCTTTTTACTATGAAAATCTTCCTGATTCATTCAAACATTCGCCAGATTTTTGGACTGCCGAGAACTTTTTTAAGTATTTTAAAGCCGAAGAGGGCTTGCCTGCAGCGAGGGTCCCTTGGGGCGTAAGCTTGGTTAAGTCTTATGATACTTCGCATGCTATGAGCGACGTGTTTTCTCCTGGGTCTGCAGCGAATGCACTTCTTCGCAGTGGTGAGGCATGGTTTTCTAAACCTATTCTTATCGAAGGTCCTGTTCTTTTTGGTTACGAAGATAAAGAGAAAAGGATTGAACGAACGAAGTTCAGGAAGGATCACGAGTTTTCTGTTGTTGAATTCTTTAAAGTTCATTTCTCCGAGGAGAGACGTAAAGGATTTCAGGAAAGAATAGCTGCTGCTAAAGAGAAGGTACTTTGTGTGATATGTATGTATAAGTAGGTGAATGTTCCCTTACTGTTTTTTCTAATGTGATCTTTTTTCAGAAACCTGAGTTAGGAAACCCACTAGTTCGGGAACAGATTGATCTTTCTAGGAAAAGAAAGGAGGTTTCGAAACCAGATGATGAAAAGAGTCAAGATAGTCCGGTGAGAAAATACTATGTGCCTCAGATGCTTTCTAGGTGTGGGTATCTAACTCTGTTTTGGAACCTGACTAGCTTGACTGTTTTTTGTAACAGGCGAAGGTGCTTCGGGTTAAAGAAAGTTCGATGAAGTTTTCTCTGAGTGATCCTACTCGTGAGAAACCTGTTCTAAGTAGTGTGAATAAGAAGTTTTTGCAAACTATTCATCGAACTGTTGGTTCTCAGAAGGCTGTTGGAAAGAGCATTGATAAGGGTGCAGTTATTCCCGTTGGGCCCCCGAGAAGAGCTGATGACAAGAATACCGAAGCTGTAAAGGTTGAGACTTCGAAGAAGCAGGTAGTTGTGTCTGAAAGTGTTCTAGTTTCGCCGGGTGTGGTTACGTTTCATTCCCCGATCACCACGTCATCTCAAAGGCCTGCCGCTCCTGCTTTTGCTAGCCAGCCTGCTTCGAGTGACTGTTTTGTAGAATCTTCGCTGAATCAGCCTTCTGGTCCCGTTAACTTTGTGCGAAGGCCTTATTCGGCCGAGGAAGCACAGAGACTTCTTGAACGAAGCTCTATTCCTGGCCCTTATGCCGAAGACCTCGCTGATCATTTGAGAGCGCATGCCAGGGATCCGTTGAAGCATCCATTGGACCCTTCTTTTGCTAAGTTCCTTTCGCAAGTGTATTCTGGCAAGTGGGATAGAGACGTTCTTGCCGCATCTCCTGCGCAGCATCAAGCTTTTCTTGAGGCTGTAAGTGCATGTTTTTGTTTTTGGAATTGTCTCTCAAGTGTTGTTGGTTTTGTGATGATTTGGTTTTTGTCTTATCGTCTGTAGCAAAAGCATCATGGGGTGTACCTGGTGGATTTGAATGAGACGCAAAGGCTGGAGATTATCCGTCTTGATGCTGTTATTCAGAGCTTGGAAAAAGAAAAGGATGATCTCTCTAAACAGCTTGAAACCATTGTTCAAAAGCAAGAAGAATACGTTCAGAATCTGGAGGCTGAAAGGAAACAAGTTTCCCAACTTAATTCCGCAATGGCTTCTAAGGAAAACGAGCTCCACCATTCGCAAAATGCTTGCAAAGAAAAGGACGACCTGCTCGTGACTCGCGGTCAAGAAATTCTGGAGCTCCGTAGTCATATCAGTGGGGAAGGGGATCGAACTAGGTTGTTTAGTCGTCAGCATGTGAGAGATGTGTTTAGGGATTTTACCATACAGCCTCCTTATTATGACGAAGGAGTGAATGATGCTGACGTGTTTCTAGAGTCCGACAAAGGACTTATTCCTTGCCCGTATGCAAAGCAGGCGTTAGCAGAGCTGAGGGTTGCATTGGAAAATGGTGAGCTTGATATTACAGAGGAGGACAGCACAGGTAATGGAGGTGATGTGAATGTCGAGAAGCATGTCGGTGATACGCCTAAGGGGGGCTCGAGGAAGGACATGGATGAAGGAATTGGAGGAAGTGAGGTTGTGAAACATAAACCGTGTTTCTGTTTTTCCATGAACAACACCAACAGCGACCGCACAGGAGCAACAAAACACCACCACATGGATGATTTTTTTGTGTAGGGGACAATAGGGAGATGGAGATGGTCAAGAATGAAGAATGAAGTGATTTTTGTTTGTTTTTTAGGTGTGTGGAGTGTGTAAAGGGACAGTCAAAGGAAACCTATTTTTAGACAAAAACGAAAAAGATGTCAAAGTAGAAGAACACGAGTGTTGAGGACACGGCCTTTTACTAGGAATGCTTTTACTAGAACTAAAAACCAAATAAAACGGCCCCTTCTTTAAGCTTTTGAATCTTTCAAAAAAGAGTTTTTTTTTTCAATCGTTATTTGTGAATCCCGGATTTTTGCACCCACTGCACCCAATATGAGTTGGCGTTGACTTCTTAAAAATCCTACACCCACGTCACCCGACAAAATCTCATAGAAAGAGAAAGAAGTTTATCTCTCACATTTTCAGTATTTAGTTCTGAGTTTTAAGTTTTCATTTGATTTCCTTTTGGTCATCGATAGCATACAGACTACAGAGAAAACGAATTGCCATTTTAAAGCCTGAAATACAATGAAGATATTTAAAGCCTGAATTCCCATTCCTTTTCCATAATTTTTATAAGCCAACTCCACCTCATGTACTGTATTGAAAATTTTACCTATGTAAACCTCATTTTCTCCATATCCATGATCCTCCTCAATCCCATCAACTTCATCTATCTCGTCCTCTTCACTGTCACTTAAATTGAAATCCACGTCGTCCTCATCTTTATCATTCTCATCATCAGTCATATAACATGAGTCTGTGTTTTCACCTTCCACAGCCATCTACAACAAAAAAAAAACCAATCAAAATTTAAAGGTAACTGCACTACTACATAAGAAGCAAGTACATCATATAGCTAAAACGATGCTTATAAAAGAATGCGCGAAAAAACCATCATCTAGTTGGAGAGACAATGCACATTTGCATTGCAGGTTAAAAACCATCACATAAACCAAATGATAACTGAAATACAATCTTAACATAGAGATATACAAAATTGTAATATTTCAATGACTCCTTTCTCTAGTAAGAATACTCTGTTAATGATCCAATACATAATGCAAGATTAATTAGTATACATGTAAACTTAAATGTTACAAAGTGAGCACATATGCGTGTGCTGCAGTTGCGACCCAATATGGAATTCGAAGCATACCTATCAAGAGCAGAGAGAATAAAGATACGACTATAGGTGTTGTAGAAAATTCTTACCTTTGTGATGATCACCCAAAGATGGAGTGGATTAGGATTGATTAAAGTCTATCAACGGGTTAACCTAAAATCTGCAAAAGAGGAATTTTTTTTTTTCTTGTAGAAACCCTGCGCGACCTTTCGATTCTTTTCTCTTGGCAGGACTAAATACAGAAAATTTGAGAGTGAAAATTCTTTCGATATTTTGTATGAGATTTTGTCGGGTGATGTGGAAAGTAGGATTTTTGAGAAAATAATGCCACCTCATGCTGGGTGCAGTGGGTGCCAAAAACCGGGATTCACAACTCATTTTCGTTTTTTTTTTTTTCACTCTTTTCATTTTCCTCATCTCTATGGAATTTTTTTTTACACTTTTGGCAAGAACCCACTATTTGTTTGATTAAGCATTCTTTGCACTTACAGCAAGAGACCCACTTTGTTCGATGAAGGCATTCTTTGCACTTTTAGCAAGCCCCCTTTGTTTGATCAAGCACTGCGTGAACAAAAGCTATGTGGAATTTGTTTTTTTTTTTTTTTTTAAACAACACTATTATCAGTGACCGAGCTAAAGGTATGGTATTGGAGTCTTCAGGGTGGCCCCCCAGTGCAAATTTGTAAAAATCCTTTAATTTTCTATTTATTTAGAGAAAAATCTAGTTATAAACCCCCTTAAAATGTTGTAATTGTAATTTATCCACTTTAAAAAATATTTTTGGCTCTGTCCCTGACTTTTATGTTAGCATATGTTGTCCAATTAATTGGAAATTCGGTAATGTCACTTTTGTTAGTGATAGAACCAAATAAAATTAAACATTAAACATTTGAAAATGAAATATACTAGAACCAAATAAAATTACAGTTTTAAGTCATTTTTATCAAAATATCTTATTACAAAGATTACTAGAAGTTGGTTCGGAGCGGAACAACTAGTTGAACCACAACCCCAAATAGGCTAAATACCATTCGAGTTTATTAAAGAAGTGGTTGGTAGCGATATTCCTATCCGTTATCATTGGTTGCCATACATAGTGCATACATCCAAACTGGAAGTGCTGTTTTTAGGGTTGCAGATTTTTTCTCGGGACTGCAGTTTAAAACAAAATAGGATTACCTACAAAAAAATGTAGAAAATCTCATATCCAATTTTTATTAATTTGTCTTTACCTTCATTTAGCGTATAAACTTAAACTAATCATGTGTTGATTATGCTTAACTACTCCATGCTTTCACCACCACTACCAGCACGGCGTCACCACCACCACCACCACTCATTTAGTGTGTAACTTTGAATTAATCAACAAGGTGTAAGTTTCTCTCCATGTTAAAACCGCCACCACCACTACTGCCAACACCATCTCCACCACCACCTCCGCTACCACCACTACCACCAACGTTGTAAATCCCTTGGTAATAAGTTATAACATATATATATATATATTACTCCATCAATGCGGATGAGGTACTCATTATGAACAAAAATCATCCTCTATAACAAGTTTTTATTACACATTTTGTTAGAATCGGAGAATTGAGTTTATTTTTGGCGTTTACAAAAGAATTCACGCCTTGGTTTTCAAAGCGAATTGAGCCGTAAATTAGTAATTACGCCTCAATTAGTCAAGATAGTGCCTTGGTTTTAGAATTTACGCTTCGGTATACTAAGGCGTAAGTTCCGGTATACCAAGGCGTAATTACGCCGCGGTTTTTTACCAACTTCCGCCTCAGTTGGTTATTTACGTTAGTTGGTCTACTTACGGCTTGGTTTTCTGTGAGTAAAATTGAAAAAAAAATTACGCCTTTGTCACGAGGAAGTAAATTTTTCTAATGAGCAAAGAATCCATGGCCGATTGGTAATTAACAACGCAAACCTGATTCAGGGAGCAGCAAAAAAGTCAATAAATAAAAACCAATCAGCAATGAATAGGCTCAGCATCTGATTTGAAATTTTCACTTAATGAGTTTAGTTGATAGCCCATGTAGGGCTATTAGTTTCTTTCTTGAGCAAATTTAGCTGATAGCCCATGTAGGACTATGTGAATGAGCATCCAATTCATTGCCAATTGGCGATTAGTATCACAATCCTATACAATACATACAACATCTTCGGAATCACTTCGGACAATGGGACTAATTATATGTACAACCCAGAACTTAAGTTTGAGATTACTTGAAGCTGCAAATTTTGTCCGTCGTCTAAGTAAGACCTGTTTGGCTGTTTCTACTTCTCCAAAAGAACTAGCAGGCAACATTAGCTAGAGTGGTACCACTGTTGATTACAAGTGGCTACAAATCATGCTGATTACAATGACCTAAGATTTGAATACAGGAGCATCATCTAAATAGTAGAGGATCACCACTTTCCATACAGATGATCTACTTGCCATACGATTGAAGTTCAGTAAGAGAATTGATCGATGAAGTACAATTACCTAAGCTAGGGAAGATGATACAATGTGTGTTTTCTCCTCTGTTTCTCTCTTGAAGGGGTCTTAAATTAAAAGGTAACATCCTGGTCTTTGTGTTCTCAAGGTGCTTGCAGCTACAGTATAGTCGTATAGTACCAGAAAGCAGAGCCGTGAACAAAACTTTTCAGGGGCCCTGGCCCCTGGGCGAAGTACCGAAAACAATTCATGTTTTCACAGGAAAGGTTAACATAGATAGTACCACATTTTCCAAAGATTGATTTTCCAGACTTCCACAATGCAAATTCATCAATTATAGTTTCCTATTCAGTTTACAAACACAGAAATTATGAACCAGAATTATACTAGAAAGTCAAACGTACTGTGGTGCTGAAGGCTTGTCATGGCTTGTGTGTTTAAGTCATGTACGTTGTCTTGAAACTTGAAAATTACAGTGTGTTGAAGACCTTGGCAAACTTTGCAACTCCTCGATGGTTTCTGTTGTGGAATATGTACTTCTACTACTAATAATCACCACCAGTTGATCGAGGACTTCAGCATGCTTCAGAAACCATTTAACCAACTCCATCTCCTTTGGGGACCCATTAATATCTTCCTTTGACGGGAACCCATTGAAATTTTGAATCGTGACTGACTCGAGGCACAGCAACAAACAATGAGGTGTTGTATTTAATGTCAACCTGTTCCCCTTGAGTTCTGGAGTACAGAGTACTGCTTACCTGTAATAGAGCAACCCAATGCAAAGGACTGATTGTGGACGTCCAAGGTAAAGAAACTGATTGTGGGAAATCAAGGCGAACATGTGGACGTCCAAAACGAAGATCCAACATCGTCAGTGATTCACAAGTGAAAAGGACTAGTGGAACCGAGAATCTCATGGTAAGAACGAGTGCTTCAACTTTACGCGTTATTAAAGCAGTAATCCATTCCATCACCCGGTTTTCGTCAAAGTGTGCATTGGCAAAATTGGCACAAAATTTGTGTATTCTTGTTGTATTTTTAGAACACACTATCTTGTCGAAAAGATCCATAATCCCAGGGAATAGTTCCCTGCTGACGAAAATCAAGAACAGGCAACAACATCCATAAATTGTTCCATCTTTTCGACAAAACAGTAGTCGAAACAGCATGCTTGGTCAGTAGAAAAGAGAGTATATGAAGAATTAGAGATTCAGGCAATTCACTAATCATGTTCTTCCCCACATCCATGTTGTCGTTGTTTCTGGGAAGCAATAAAGTTAAATTATAGCTAATGAATCATGTTAAATGTCAGAAGATAGTCCCACATCACCTAAATCATCCTTAATGAACCTAAATATAATATGGAAGGGCCACTCCACTCATTGTCAATTGGTTTTGAGTTGGATGCCCGCAGACTTTAACATTAAACATAAAGCACACAATAAAATAGATGTTATTAGGTTGATGATATCAACCACCTAAGTTTGTCAGCATTAAATCCTAGTGAACAACATGAAAAAATCTGCATGCATGTAATAATACCTTGTGTATCGACAGGACGTGTATTGCTGAACCACTTCTTTTTTTGTCTGTTGTAATTACTCAACACTCTGTTTCCCAATCTATATAAAAAGGGTTTTCCTCTTTTTAGAAGGCAATTCTGATTTCTTAAACGGAGAATGTCCAGTTCCGTGAAAGTTAAGTTTTTCTTTGGGCCGGCCAATAAGTCTTTAGGTTCAATAGGCTTTAATGTATTTGGGCTTTATTGAGGACAACTACTGTAAGCCCAATAAAAGCAAAATAGTAGCTCATTTACATCAGGCCCACATAATCCAGAAAATTCATTGCCAAACTAAGCATATCTAAGAAATTTCTGATTTACAGGCTGCAGATATTCCCTGATGTGTGAAGTACATGTTACATTATACTAATATAGATCATCAGAATATATTAATAAGCAATCTTGGTCGAAGTATAACAAAAAGATCATCAAAAGAAGCTATTATGAGCTGACAGCATCAGCGCCATCTCTTTGACCTCTAATCCTCTGCCGACTTCCACTTTCTTGGTAAATCAATCAGCTAATATTTTTATCAAGGCTTTGATTATAACAAAAAAAAGATTGCTTTATATATGTGAGGCTAAGAAAATTTTGACAGATAAATACAACTGACGTACAACAGCATAGGAAAGTACCAAGAATCCCATTACAAAGGTTATTTACAGAATGCCATATTCATAAATCTGCTCAAGGTCTTTGAACTTGTAATTAGGATTACATAGAAGATTAGCAAAATAACAAAGTCTTAACTAACTACTCGGTTCGATGTCATTTTTCATTACAAGTATTTTGACATGGCTTTCGCAAGAACTCACACGAGTTCATACAAGCATTTAGCAACAAAAAAAAAGGGCTCATACAAGCAACTAACTGGAGTCTTAGGCTTACCTCGTTTGCTGCCTACACAATAGAGGCGGTCTAACACACAGTATATACAAGTCCAAAGTCACTCAACAGACCATGCATACCATGCCCAAAATAATTTTTCCTTTGATTTCACAACCAACATTCAGACTCACATTAAGTTGTTCTACATTAACTTAGTGGCAATAAAGCAATCCATGACATATTCTTCATGGTGTTCATATATGAGAGGTGACAAAAACAATCATTTATGAAGTAACAAAACAAGCATAAACAAGCGTCGAACAAAAACGTTAAAGAGAGGCAGCAAGAAAAAAGTATGGGAAAGATTACATACCAGTGACGTGTATTCATCTCTTCGAAATCCTTCATTTCAGAAGTAGCTCTTGGTAATTCACCTGACCTTTGAACACCTTCATTAGTTCAGGAGCTTCTTGTTCATACGGCGTCACAAATTTGTCCAAAAAGGAGTCATCTGTCAATAATGAAAGTGACTGCAGAGATACTTTCTCCTGAATTTGACCCTTTGAGACTAAAATTCTGATTACAGAGCATCTAGGGATAATCCTATCCTCTAAGCTAGAATTGAAAACCCTTGGGAATTTAGCAATACTTGACGAATTATAACCCATTACATTCACCAGGAGATCCATAATTGCCATTATTTTCTTCTCAGAAAAAATCATACAACTAGGATTTTTCCTAAATGCTGTTTGAATTTGATCTTCAGACCAGCCCCATTTCTTGTAAACATCCACTTTAGTTTTCCAATTGGCTTCACTCATTGACGTCAATACCTTTATAGCTGCAATAAATGTTGCAAGTGAAGGATTGAAACCCATCTCTTCAACCTTTCCCACAATCTTTTTAAATTTATCAGCATCACCCGTAAATGATCTAGGATGCAAGATTAGATACTTAAGAATAATAGATCCAGGGACACCTTGACATCTCAAAAGCTCTAGGTTGACCATCAACCTTTCGATGATACTTAGGTTGAGTATCCAAGAAGAACCTTTAAGAGTTGTAATGACATTCGTATCAGTACATAGAATGCTCTGAAGGATTTTAAATGATGGAATTAATTGGGATTTTAAGCTCTGTTTCAGAAACTGTGGGTTCCTTGAGATGAAGTCTCCTAGCTTAATTCCATGTAGCCCTTTAGAATTGAGAAAATCCAATTTGGGTTTTAGGGTTTTAATAGGATCAGACAACAGAAATAATGGAAGCTTAGTGATGAGTTTTGAAATGTGGGGTTTAGCGAATCCGTAGTTCTCGAATAATGAAATAACTGAATCTGGTTGTGCTGTGGTTTTGAATTTGATTTTCTTAGATACAGTAATAGCTTCATTTTCAGATAATCCACACGATTTAATCAGATAACTAACTACAAATGCAGAATCAGGAGACAATGAACTGATACTAGTAGAGAAAGAACAGAAGAACATGGAATTACTAACCCTAGCTTTAGTTTCAACATCTGGATTCTGAGATGGGAAGAGAATATACCGATTTGCTGCTGCTGATGATGAAGAAGAAGAATAGGATTGTCCGTTGATGGTTGTTGTTGACGTACTTTTGATATTTTTACCCACTCTGCACCACAGGGATCGAAACATTTTCTATTTCAATTTCACCTGACCTCTGAAAGAAGAAGAAGAAGAAGAAGAAGAAGAAAGAGAAAGGGGGAAAATCAGAGTAAACCATAGATGATTTCGAGAGTTTTGAGATTATTATATAAAAGCCTAAGCAAAGGTCAGTCAAACCATAATGACCAAGTCAAATTGCATTTTTACTTTTATTTTTTTCTGTAAAATGATTGTGGGTGGTGCATCTGTGTATACTGTATAGTCGGAACTGATTTTTAACAGTGATTAGGGTGTTTCATTGGGGGGATACACAGTGATTCATTTACTTTTTAAGAAAAAAAAAAAATTGAACCGACTTACGGAACAGTAAAAGTGAGCATTATAGTGCTTAAATTATAGTACTAGTAGACAAATTGTTTGTCGATCTTAGTTCTCGTTTGCTATGCAACAAACCCAACCAAGGCTCTTGTCTACACTCAGTATCCTTTTTAATTAAAATCTCTTCCTGAAAAGAAAAACTGTTTCTCTAGTGTTTCCAATAAAAAAGAAGGGAATTGTACAGAAATGTCTATACTAGCCTATTCACAGTTAGTGTGCATAGCAAACGTCTGTAACAGAACTAAAATTTGATAACAAGTAGTTACTGAGTACATTGAAAGTAACAGAACTAAAATTTTAGCCTAGAGACTTGGAGAGCATCAATTATAGACAAATCAGAGAAATGAGTCTCACCATAACAAAAATTTCTCAATAATGCGCCGTGCACGTAAATCCTGACACTATGGTGAAACTTGGCCCACAAAAATTTTGTGGAACAGATAAAAAGGCCTCCACTCTTACTCGGTTATGCTTAGTGACAAACTTAATGCGCTGATTTTGGCGCTGCATACTTTACTTTGGCGCTTCAAAGGGTGATAAAATAGGATCATCGGGAATCAAAACCAAAAACCCTTTATTAAAATGGACAGTTTTACCCTTATAAAATAGGCTAACAAACAACCATGTTCTTCTCCTCCTTCACTACCAACGCCACCACCACCCCGCCACCACCCCTGATAATAGCTCCGCCACCACCATCGCAGCCCTAAAACCCATTCTTCTTCTCTGAATTACCAGTGACGATAAACCATAACCACTTCTGATCTCCCTCAAATTAGGATCTCCCTCAAACCATAAACAATTCTAAACAAACCCCATGTTTTCAATCATGTTTTCATTGTTTTTTAGGTTAGAATCATCGATTTGGGGCTGTTTTTTTTTCGCACCAGTTGGTTTTACGGTTTGGATTTCATATGAAACCGAGGCGTAAACTAGTTTTTACGTCTTGTGATTCTTCATGAAGTACGCCTTGCAAACCAAGGCGTAAAAGATGCCCTAGTTTTGCCCTAGAATGTTTTACGCCTACCAAACCAAGGCGTAAACATTTTGGAATGTGCTCACAAAAATGTGAACCGTAAACATCAAAACCAAACCGTAAAAAAAAAAAAAATGCAACCAAACCGTAAAACAAAATATTGGGGCATGAATAATGAATTGGGGCGTCAAAACCAAACCGTAAAAAAAAAAAATGCAACCAAGCCGTAAACCATTAAATTGGGGCGTAAAAAATGAATTGGGGCGTAACAACATCAAAACCAAGGCGTAAAAACTGAATTTAACGCCCCAATTGGGGCGTAGAACATATTTTTGGGGCGTAAAAATTTGGGCGTAAAACATAAATTTGGGGCGTAAATTTTTGGGGCGTAAAACATATTTTTTGGGGCGTAAATTTTTTTACGCCCCAAAAAATAAACCGTAATTTTTTCCTTCCATTTTGCTCACAAAAAACCAAACCGTAACTAGGCCAATTGGGGCGTAAAACATATTTTTGGGGCTAAAATTTTGGGGCGTAAAACATATTTTTTGAGGCGTAAATTTTATTTTTGAGGCGTAAAACATATTTTTGGGGCGTAAATTTTTTTTTGGGCGTATTTTTTTTTGTGGCGGCGGCGACTGTCGGCAGTTATTTTTTTATGGTGGTGGTGGCAATTATTTTTGGTGATGATGTTAGTGGTGGCGGCAGTTGTAGTAGGTGGTGGGGGTGGTAAAAAGAATAGAGAAGAAAATTATATAGAAAGGTAGGGTTTTAATTTAAACCTAAATGTGTAAGGGTAATTTAGACTTTGCATACCTATTTAGACATCCCTTATAACTACCCTTTGGATGGTTTTATTACTTTGAAGCGCCAAAGTAAAGTCTGCAGCGCCAAAATCACCCCATCAAACTTAACATGTGCTCCCAAGCCCAAAAAAACTTCTGACAAAGTAACTCGGTAGTATACACTCTGCAGGATCACAAAGATGAAAATATGGACCCGATATCCTACCACCTCCCTAAGCAGATGTATGCTGACACAGTTGCGGCAGACATGTATCTGTCAGATCGCCAAGTGTAAAGAGAAATTCATGCAGGTTATAAGTGAGGAAGAAGTACAAGCCCGGGTTTCTAAAATTGCACTCTATCTTCTGCCATTTGATTGACTGGTGCAGTTTAGGTCTCATGAACATACAAAAAAAAATGTCTCCATGACCTCTTTCACAGTTCCCAATCTTCAAAAGCCAGACCTGCAACATGAAATAAGTTACATACACTGCAGCAAAGAAATGCTTAATAAAGCATGACCGGATGAACAACAATTTTATAGCGAAAATCAGAATAACTAAAACTGAGTGCACAATGAATTACTTAAGTGTCTGACTTTTGATCTTGTTGATAGAATTATAAAGTAGTGAATGGGTTGCATATCGAACTGAAATGCTTACAAGCAATTTCGGTTCCTAATTCCCTCTTAACTGGTCAGAGTTTGCGTTAATTATATGTGTGAATGGAAAATTCTGTTGAGATTCCAGAGGCCAACAACTCACTTACCATGCATGCAAACAATAGAATTTATATCCTAGAATAGGTGATCCAGGTCTGAACTGGAAAATTCAGTTTGTAATATCCTCAGCCCGTGAACCAAATATAGCTAAACTTGTCAAATAAACGAAGCATCCAAGCCCTTCAAAATATGATCCATAAACTACAAAAATGGCTAAACAAGAAAAGTGGCAAGTATCGTTCAAACTATGGAGCTATATTCGTAATAAAAGCAGCAACTTAACGTAACGCCAGAACGACAATGTAAACAAGAATTTCAAATTCAGATAATCTACATACCCGATTTAATCAGACAGATCCTTCATTTCAGAAGTAGCTCTTGGTAACTCAACTGAGCTTGGCATACCTTCATCCATGCAGGAGCTTCTTGCTTATATGGTTTCACAAACTTGTCCGGAAATGGACTTATCTGTCATTACTCCTAGTGACCTTAGAGATATTGTTTCCTTACTCAGACCCTTTGAGAGTAAAACTCCACAACAGTGCACATAGGGATACTCCTCTCCTCCAAACTACAATTGAGAAACCTTGGGATTTCTTCTCACAGGAAACTCTGACAGTTTACTAAGAAAGTTTTGACAACAGATACCTAAAGCTGGGGTACAACAGCATAGAAATAGTTATACGAGTCCATTATAAATGTTATTTACACAAAACCGGATATTTATAGATTTCTAAGTGAATATACCCAAGTTATTACACAACAGAGGCAATCTAATACAGTATATACAAATCCAAAGTCAGTGAATAAACCACGGATACCATGCCAAAAATATTGGAGCAAGCATGGTCCGTATCCCTTTAGACTTTAGTAATATTGGAGTTCATTATTGTTGAGCTCCTTGATGCCTTCTGTCTCCAAAAGGTTCTCTTCATCTCTTTCGTTATGTTCTGACCATCTGGATGAGGTTTGGTTGTCTTCTTGGGTGCCATGGTTACTGTACCACATACCACGTCGGCATTTAGATAATAAATCATTCGATTGATGGAGGAAAAAAAATTACGTGTTAGTCCACTGTCCACGTCGTCTCAGTTATCATAATCACCGATCAATCTCCCATCTTCAAACTGATACTATATCTAAAGATCAAATTATAAACTCAATCATCAATCGTTCTTTTCCAATGAGAAGTCCTGGTGATCGTAAACATACTTAAAACCCAAATTGTATCTCATTAATAATGGTTTCTGTTTATCATAATCATCAACAGTAAATAATTTACAAAAGAACAATAAGTGAGCGGCATGAACAGAGAAATTTGCAATTTAATCATATTAAAAATCCAATCTTTTAGATACAATGATTTCGACCATAAAAAGATATATAACAACAAAACAAAAAAAAAACAAAAAAAAAACAAAAAAACGCAAATCGTTACACCACTGTATTTAGCGAAACCAAGTCCGCCAAAAGTCGTCTGCAAGGAGCTTGATTCCATCAGTAACAACATTCTCAAACTGCTGAAAGTCATCATTTTCCTTCACCTTCTGTTTCTTAGTATCACCGCGAATACCTGCAGCTTTACCCCTTTTCAAACTCCCTTGGATAATCATTTTTGTAATTAACGAAGAAAAACCAAACCCAGGAATTTTTATCTCCTCTTAAAATCACAATCAACATACCTCCCTTTGATAGTCGCCTGCAAACAACCAGATCTAATCCGGAGATGTAAGAGCTAAATACTCGTACATCTCTGAGATTTAAGGGTATATCATAGATTTTGATGGGAAAATACAGATATAATTAGAAACTGAATACATTTTTAGGACAAACAAGAATAGTAAAAAGGACGAATAAAATGGGCCACACGGAGTGTTTGGATTTGAGACTGGAAACTTCTGCCATCACAGCTTCTTTCTCAGCCTTTTCTCGATCTCGTTCTGCAATACACACAGCCAATTGTGTAGCTAATTCAATTTCCGTGGCTTCTCTCTCAGCCATTTCAAGATCTCGTTCTGTGATAAACGCAGCTAATTCATTTTCCTGAGAAGTGCTGAGTTCAACAAGAGCGGATCCTCCAACATCTATGTATCGAACCTCCCGGAACGGAACTCGCAAAACCGGTAGACCGTAGAGACTCATGTTTAGTACATCCTGTGACCAGAATCTTATTATTCGGTTCATGTTAGGTTGGTTACCACTGGCATTTTCTCGAGGGAAAGTAGTGGTAATCACCAAACCCTGACAGTTTACAAATATGTCATGACTATTCAAGAAAGCTATCAAAGCATCAAAATCACTCCTCATCCATGGAAAAGAATTGTCCACGAATGATAGATGATCTGCAGTGCGCTTGCTAACATCAGTTTCGAGAGAGAAATGATGCGGAAAAAGCGGGGTAGCAACTTTGTTATTAAGCCTCCATATACAGATCCGGTCATTGTAATTTTCCATAAACAAGTCAGGATCTTTTAACCAGCACGGCATGGCTGAATACTGAGAGAAACAGAAAAGAGGATGTATATATAAGATCGAACAGAATGATGATTAAAAAATTTCCTTATCTTCTTAACTTCAAGAAGAAGAAGAAGAAGAAGAAAGAAAGAAAGAAAGAAAGAAAGACGAGCCTTGAATAAGTCTTAAATCCTAGCTAGTGATCTTAACACAAATAATTGGTCGCCAGTCAAGACGCGTGAGCTATGCGTTGTGCAAGTCAAGACTTAGTCGCTAACATTATCATTCATCTTAATCCCAGTTGTAATTAGTAATCAGCATTCTCAGCCTGGCATAAAAAATGATTGTCCATCATAATCAAGGTTGTTGACATACCTATCAGACAAAGTCTACGTATTTAAAAATGTTTTAGAACAGCTATAACCCAACTCAGGAAAAAAAAAAAAAAAAAAAAAAAAAAAAGAAACTATACTTACAGTTGGCAAGTAAATTTCCATGAATGTCATGTAGGCAGGCAGCCAGGCATTCCTTTCCCCCTTTGGCTAAAGCATTGATATTGATTGTTGTTCTAAAAACACAGCTTTCTCTCATTCTCATGAAGTTACAGAGATATCAATAGGGAATAATAGATCTGACAACAATTACATAGTAATTCGATGCAGGAAAATGTGAGATTATCAATAATTCTCAAGTGACTTATGAAATCAACTTTACAAGCCACGAATTAAGAAATGCAACAAAGAAGAAAACTTAAGAAAACCACGAATTGAAGGACCATCTAGATATACCTGGTGGTGATTTTAAGACCTTCAAGAAGTACTTAAAGGTGCTAAATATGCCTGGTCAAATGGGCTATCCAATCCTGTCATGTGCAGACTTGATAGATTCCTCCTCTCACCTGCTTTTGAAGCACATTTTCTTTTTGCCACAACTCAAAAGAATTAGTTAAAAAGGCATCCATCCTAACTCAATTATGCTTCGTGACAAACTTAACACATGCTCCTAGACTCAACTGGACAGGTCTATTCACGTATTCTGGTTACTAACTTTTCAAATATGGTTGTATGTGCTAAAAGACCAAATAGAATGATGTGCACAATATTCTTCGCTAGTTTACTTATCTAATGCTTTTATGCAGTTTTATTTTTCTAGCATGAATATGTATTTCAGCAGTTAAGAGATTAGAAAATTCAAAATCATTAACTCAGCGAAGGCATAATCTATACCAAAGTCTAAAAATGGCCGTGTGTTATATTCATTTAGGCTAAACAAGAAAAGTGGCAAGTATCGTTAAAACTATGAGCTATTCGTAATAAAAGCAGCAACTTAACGAATGTCAGAACGACAATGTAAACAAGAATTTCAAATTCAGATAATCTACATACACGATTTCATCAGACAGATTCTTCATTTCAGAAGTAGCTTTTGGTAACTCAACTGACCTTGGCATACCTTCATCCATGCAGGAGCTTCTTGCTTATATGGTTTCACAAACTTGTCCGGAAGGAAAAAAAAAAAAACTCCAAACTACAATTGAGAAACCTTGGGATTTCTTCTCACAGAAAACTCTGACAGTTTACTAAGAAAGTTTTGACAACAGATACCTAAAGCTGGGGTACAACAGCATAGAAAAAGTTATACGAGTCCATTATAAATGTTATTTACACAAAACCAGATATTTATAGATTTCTAAGTGAATATACCCAAGTTAGTTGTCAAAACTCAAAAGACCATCTTGTTTAGCAATTAGCGAGCTCAGCTTGGCCAAATTAAGATGCTAACTGACTCTGCCCAAAACTGGAACTAGCGAAATTCTAGAATGATTTTTCAAGGCATTTCAGTTCATAGATATGATCAAGGTCTTTGAGCTGTATGTGTTAGCGGTTGCTTCAAAGATTAGCAAAATAATAAAGTATTAATTTTTTGTTCTCCAGTAACTACTCTATTCGATGTCATTTCGTTGTAAGTATTTTGACAGGGCTTTGGCAAACGAAGAGCTCACAGGTATTCATACAAGCAACTATCTGAATCCTTCTGCTTATCTATTTTTTTTTTTTTGCCTACCCAACAGCGGCAATCTAATACAGTATATACAAATCCAAAGTCACTCAACAAACCACAGATACCATGCCAAAAATATATTTCCTTCAGTTCCACAACAAAAATTCATACTTTGCATCAAGTTGTCTACATTAACTTAGTGGAGATAAAGCAAACAACAACTGATCCATGATATATGTTCTTCATGTTGTTCATACCTGAGGGTTGATACAATTTTCAGTTCCAAAGTCACAAGCATTGAGCTAAAACGTTAAAGAGAGGAAGCAAAAAAACAAAAAGGGGAAAGACTACATACCAGTCACGTGTATTCATCTCTACGAATATCCTTCATTTCAGAAGTAGATCTTGGTAAGTCAACTCACCTTTGAATACCTTCATTAGATCAGGAGCTTCTTGCTCATATGGTTTGACAAACTTGTCCAAAAAGGACATATCTACCATTACTCCAAGTGACCTTAAAGAAACAAGTAGAGTGCACGTGCGTTGCACGTCGACAAACACTATGCTTGCGGTTTTTTCATGTCGAGTGGTACCTGCTTCCTCCGTGACTCTTCCATTTCCATGTTGAGCTGGGTATATAAGATCAATCATATTGTCGCCTGCCTCGTTTGTCATAGATTAGATGAACCCATAAACCAAAAGTGGAAAGACAAATCGACATACTATTTTGCCCCCGGCAGTCCAAAAGACAAAAAAAAACTGCAGATTCCATTTAACTCATATGAATCGCAGTACGTGTCATGAGAAAGATAAATTGATAATCCTTCTTTAAATTTGTGCATAATGAACAAAGGTAAGCATAGCCATAGCACAACTTGTGTAGTATACTTTCTCAAGCCATTTTAAACACAAAGACCCGAAGAGTCCAACAAACAAAGGTGTAGCCCAAAGCTACAACCCAAAGGAACCTAGGACCCCACCCAACCCGAATAACCCACCTGCAAACCACAAACCTCAGGATTCAGGAAGCTGCCACCACCATCTCGGAGCAACCACCGCCACTGCCGTCCTTCAAGCGCCGGCAGAAGATTCAGCAAGAAAATTCACCTCTTCATACATCATAGACAATTACTCTAAAATCTGGAGAAGAGAGTAACAATTGAGATGAAGAAGAAATCCACCGAAACCAAGCACCACCACAATCTCCTCAGTCCGTAGAGTAAAGAACATGGCAGCAGCAACAATCGTTAAAGCAACCCAATTATAAAGTACACCAACTATCTAAACACCAAATTAAAAGATTTCCGCTGTAAATTGACCAAACAAAGCAAGTGGCAGAAGATTTGAAGAAACCCAAATACCACCGCCTCCAAATCTACAGCAACACCACCACCACCACTCGATGGACATGAAAATCCATGGAATTGGACAATCAAACTCATCCGAAACATTAAAAGAAAAGAAGGAACACACCCAAGAGTATTTACTATACCAAAATCGACTCAAACTTACCACCGAAGGAGCAGATTTTAGTCCGATGAAGTTTTCACAACTTAGTTTTTCCGGTTCTCTCTGCTTTCTTTTCTCTCTTACCGAAACCAAAGAAGAAATTAAATCGATGGCCTTAATCATAAGAAGGCGTTGAAAGTCAAACGATCCAACAGCTTATAATCCAATGTGCGCGAACGAAAAGATGTGCGCGAACCAAATTGGTTAACGAATTTGAGATTTTTCCTTCCGCGCCTTAAAGAGGGGGGAGATATTTTCCTTAATCAGACCCTTTGAGACTAAGATTCTGATCACAGAGCACCTAGGGATAATCCTCTCCTTCAAGCTATTCTTTAAAATCGTTGGGGTTTCTGCAACAATCAATGCATCATAACCCATTTCCTTGACAAGGAAATTCATAACTCCTGTAATCTTCTCCACAGAAGCCATCATACAACAAGGATTTTTCTTAAATGCTGTTTGAATTTGATCCTCAAACAAACCCCATCTCTTGTAAACATCCACTTTAGTCTTCCAACTGTCTTCACTCATTGATGTCAATCCTCCTATAGCTACAATAAATGGTGAAAGTGACCGGATTGAACCTTTTCCACAATCTTCTTAAATTATCAGCATCACCCGTAAATGAATTGGTTTTGTGAATTAAACACCTAATCATAGTAGATTGAGGGACAACCTCATATCTCAAAAGCTCTAGGTTGACCCATCAACTTTTTACCAACCGTTACATTTTGAGCATTTTGATGACGTTCCTATCAGTACAAACAATGCTCTCTTAAGGATATCAAATGGAGGAATTAATTGGAACTTTAAGCTATGTTTCAGAAAGTATGGGCTCCTCGAGATGAAGTCTGCTAGCTCGATTCCATGTAGCCCTTTGGAATTGAAAAAAATCCAATTTGGGTTTTAGGGTTTTAAGAGGATCAGAAAACAGAATTAATGGTCTCTTAGTGATGATTTTTGAAATGTGGGGTTTGATGCTTTCTAGTAATGTTACAACTGAATCTGGTTGGGATGTTGTTTTGAATTTTACTTTCTTAGAAACAGTAAGAGCTACATTTTCAGATAATCCGCATGAATTAATCAGATAACTAACTACAATTGCAGAATCAGGAGAAGAACTGAGATTATTGCTAGTGGAGAAAGAACGGAAGAACATGGAATTACAAACCCTGGGTTTAATTTCGACATTTGGAATCTGAGATTTGAAGAGAATATACCGAGTTGCTGCTGCTGATGAAGATGGTGAAGGTTGTCCATTAATGGCGGTACTAGTCTTTTGCAGAACCGCACCGATTTTACCCCAAAAGGATCGAAACATTTCTGAGAGGAAGAAAGAGAAAGGGGGAAGATTTAAAGTGAACGAATTTCTAAAAGAGTTTGAGATTATAAAGTCAAAGCAAAGGTAAGGCCGGTTCCTATGGGACACTTAAAACCAATTTTTTGGCTATTTTGGCGGGCTATGGACGTTGCAAACCATGGTTTTGACGTTGCAAAGTTGCAAATTTGCAACTTTGCAATGCCGTATGGAAATACTATCGTCGATGGAAATTCCATCGACAGACAGAAATTTTGTCGACCTCGATGAAATTTCCATCGTCGGTATTAATTCCATCGCTTAGATTATGGTCATCCGACGGCCTATACTTCACGCCCCAATCCTATATAAACTCAAACTTCGCCTTCACTTCATTCACTCAATCTTAGTTCGATATTTCTCTAGCTTTCTCTCGATTTCATCTGATAAAGCCATATTTTTCGTAATGTCAAATCCATCATCTTCCCAAGCCACTCTAACATCATATTCAACTCCACCATCTTCTCCTCCAAACTTTGTTTTACTTGGTACTCCTCCGGCATCACCTAAATTTCGAAGCAGAACGGCAAAATTAGTCCATAACTACTACTACACTGAACCTTCATCGAAACCTCCTCCTTTATTCACTCCTCCTCCATTTAAGAGATGGTATACCACTCCTCCTAGACACTATGGTAACCCAAAGCGATGCAAATCTTCCACAACTTCTTCTTCTTCTTCGTCATAAAAAAAAACAACTGCACCGACAAAACCATCAAATCCTCTAGATTCATTACCAGATGCACCTAAACCTCATCCTAAGTTTACGTGGAATGAAGATTTATGTCTTTGTACAAACTATATGATTTTCTATCCGTCCAAGGACGATATGAAACGTAATCGGGTCAAAGTAAATGAACCAGAGTTGTGGACTGTTGTCACTGCAGAATTCAAATTAGATAGACGTACTTCCAAAGTCGTGCGTGATCAGAATACGTTGTGGTCGCGTTGGAGAAAAATACACCTAAGAGTGCATGAATTTATGCAGTTGGGGAGATGGATCAAAGCACATCATTTTCCGGGAGATATCGGTGATGAAAATCACGCCAGGACTTTGAAGGAATGGCAACGATCTAAAGGAAAGAAATTCAAGTACGAACGGCATTACCGTGTCCTGGAAACTTTTCTTGTTAATCGTTATGTGGGTTGATGAGAAGAGTTCGTCAAACATAGTGCCTTATGTTCTGCCCTAACACAGTCCTTTATCTTTGGTAAAGGTCGCACTACCGCTACTACGGGCGGCTGACCTCTACCAGGATAAATGACTGTGTTAGGCCAAAACATAATAAGGCTGGTTTTATTATGCATTGCACCGATGTAAAACCATCTACATGACAATGGTATACGATAAAACAGCAAGCATTGCAAATTTTATCGTCTACCATTGTCATGTGATGATTTTGCTTGTGCAGGATTTGTTCGGCCGGTTCAACGACTTCAGTGCAAGGATTGTTTTTTGGGAATCGCATTGATGCCAAAACATAGTAAGGTAAAGGTAGGGGAGAAAACAACAAGGATTGCATGTGTTTTCTCCCGTACCATTACTTATTATGTTTTTGCATGTGCAGTAGGATTTGTTCATGGGCGCATTCAACGACTTCAGTGCAAGGATTTTCAACAGTTACATGGATAGAATAGACGAGTACATCGTTTATTTGAAATAACCCAATTACATTAAAGCCGATTTGGTTGTGATGTTTGTTCTAGAAAAATCCAGGTTGTTCTAGAAAAATCCAGGTAGACTATGTCTTAACACGCTGTAGCAACGCCAAAATGCAAACACCCTAGGTTGCTCGACAGCATAGAGGGCAGATGCCAAAGCTTCCACTTGTTCTTCCTCCCATCCCCATTGTTCTTCGGCAACTTGACGCACATAATTTCCAAGTATACGACAATCATTCAGGATCCTTGCAATTCTGACTCTTGTGCTAAAACTCGTATGCCGGCCAAAACTTGCATGCCTAATCTCTTGTGCGCCGGGTACAGGAACGGAGACGAAATCATTGATAAGAGCAAGATCATCATCGGATTCCATATTGATTGATTTGATTGTTTTTTAAAAAAAATTATGTTTATATAGAAAGGATTCTAACATTCATCGCATTTCTTAAAATTTTTACAGCATCATATTTCTTAGATATTTTACATAATATATTTTCACTAACTAAATAAAAGGGGCTTGTTTTCTAGGTTCCATAGGAATCTAATACATAAAAATAGACTTGGCGAAAAATCTCTGCCCATCTTCAAACACTGGTTTATCTTCTTTAGGAACTTCAGTTTGTTGCTCTCTCACTATTTTTGAACCCTTATTGAATTTTTTCAACTGAAGCAACTTCCATTCGATACGTTCTTTGTATGTTTGTCCTGGATTTTTTCCAGTCTTAATAATTCTCAAGTTACCTTTCGGTTGCACTTTCATATTTTGAGGTTTGAGATTTTCCTTGCCTTTTGCTTGAACCCTTCTAATTTGCCTTCTAGCTGGAACCTTGACCTCGTTAATTTCCAAAACTTGAATTCTCCTTTGTTTTTTGGATTCCTCTACTTTTTTGTATCCCTCGCAGTATCTTTGTTCGGCGGCTTCTGCCACAACTCTGGACCAATTACCCAATTTAGATGTTTCTCCCATTTTTAAAAGAGAGTAGAAAGAGTTAAAGAGAGCAGAAGAGGCTAGAAAGATCTAAAGAGAGAGTGAAAACTTTAGTGTGAATTTTTGGATTCAAGTTTACCTCATTTTTATAGTAAAATGGTAAATTCAAATTATTACCGTTGGTATATGAAAATTCCATCGACGATGGAATTTCCATCGACGTCGATGGAAATTGTATCGATGTCGATGAAATTTCCATCGACGATGGTATTTTCATCTGTCGATGGAATTTCCATCGATATCCACTGCCCAATTTTGGTTTTGCTAGTCCACCTAGGATTGCAAAGGGGCACATTTACTAGGTCCCATAGGAACCGGCCTAAGTAATGACCCAGGTCAAATTGCATTCCCACGGTAAAAAGTGTCGATGTGTTATGGAACAGGTGTCATTATGTTGCTGACCCACCATTCACGTTTGTGGGACCGATATCAACTCCAGCGGTTGCCACTTGCAAATGTCGTGTCAAATGTGGAGTAAATAGTAATCCTTTTACGGTGATGCTCATCCCTTTGTGTACTCGGCTATATATATAGCCCATGGACTTTGTATTAGGACGGATGGTTTCCCGTATGAAAGTAATAGAAATTCTCACTTTCTCTTCTTCCACTTCCCTTGGTTTCTTTATCCTACCTACATTTGGCCCCATTCATGAGTATTTGGCCCCATGAAAAAATAATTCCGGCGGTTGTTGTATAAAACAAGACCGTTTTACCCTTTCTCAAATAATTTCTAATTAGTTGATTAGTTAGTTAATTCTGTTTATAGTTAAGTTAGTTTGATTAAAGTTAAGCTATATAGTTAGTAGAAAATTATTTGAGTGTGTTTATAGTTGTAGAGAAGAAAGAGAGAAAGGTGGGAAAACTTTGAAAAACTAGGGTTTTTGTGAAAATGGTGAAAGAATACACTGATGATGAAGCCTCTAGTAGTGATGAAGATGTTGATGAATTACCAAACGAGTTTGATCTTGATTATGTGAGGGAGCAAGAATACATTCACAACCAAAACCTTTGTGAGGAGCTCGAGAGGGAGCGAAATGATGATTATTACCGTGAAGTTCCTCCCAATAATGAGGTATAGGTGTTACGCAACTCGAATGGTGTTTGTCTAGCTTGAAATGCAGCTTGAAATCTTGTTTGAATGGAAAAAAGATCAAAAATTTTCCTCGGGTTTAGCCTTCGAAACCCAGAATAGTTGTATGATCAACATGTTATCCAACGATTGTTGTTCAGTAGTAACAACAATCGGTTAAAGATAAGAACGATTATTGTTCAGTAGTAACAATAATCGTTTAAATATAAGAATTATAAACAACGATTCTGGGTTTTTAATGGAAGCTTGGTTTGCAGAACCAGAATCGGCTTGTCATATCTTATCTAACCGCCGATTAATAACTTGATCATTTTCTTCGAGAAAATGATCAAGTTATTAATCGGCGGTTGTTGTCAAACATATAAGCCGATTGTAGAGTACATGAGACCTAGAATTTCGTCGAACTTTAATCGGCTCATATTCAGTTTTGTATGTGCCGATTGTAGAGTACATGAGACCTAGAATTTCGTCGAACTTTAATCGGCTCATATTCAGTTTTGTATGTGCCGATTGTAGAGTACAGGAGACCTTCAATCTCTATGTAACTTTAGTCGACTCATATTCAGTTTAGTATTTGCCGATTGTTTTTAATCGGTGCTTATCATTGTATGTATGAGACGATTTTGGTATCTAACTTCCTTTTCCAATTTTGTCGATTGTTGTACGGCTCGAAGATCAACCTGAAGTCGTGTCTAAGCTACTGCATGATACTTCCGCCCACTATCAAACTGACTTGGTATGCAACAACATAATCTTGATTTTTCATCCTCCATTTGAAAACAATTTCTATAGTATAGTGATCTAATTGCCTTTTGGCTTTCTCCGTGAAGACATGGAACACTAAGGAGGAAGCAAAGGCTTGGTTCGTAGATAAAGGCAAGAAGCTGAACCAAGGTCTAGTGTTTGGCAAACGTTCAAACATAAATCGTTTGGAAATTGTTTGCGATCGAAGTGGCGCACCAACAAGTCATTGGAGCAAGTCTAAACCATATGAGAAAAAGAGTTCGAAGTGTGAGTATAAATGTAAATCAAGGAAGTGTCATTGCCCATTCAAGATCATAGTAGGTCACAGCCATTTAAGAGGGTATTTCCTACGTAGGGTTGAGAACGGTCATCACAACCATGATACTCCTCATTCTCTTATTGGACACTCTTCCGTTTGTGGGTTGAAACCCCATGAGAAGGAAAAGGTGAGGTCGATGGTTGCAAGCCGGCCAATCGATATCCTATGGGCGATAAAGGTGGATGATCCAGGGAACTTGTCTATTTTGAGGCAAATTAATCACTGAAAGAGCCGCACAAAGGAAAGGGTCATGGAATGGTAGAGCGATTATGGAACAATGTGAATGGCTAGTCGAGAAACACAACTACACAATAAGGAAGCAACACTAAACGAAATTGCCTTTTTAGCAACGGCGAGTGGCCGTTGGCGGGACGCCGTTATTGTTGTCGTTACAATAATTACAGCAACGGATCTGCCGTTGCTGTAATTATGATTACAGCAACACATGCATTTGTTGCAGTAAATATTGTCACGGATGAGACATACCATCATGCCGTGCCGCGTGGCAACCTACTGTAACGGTCTACCCGTTACGGTGGGCAGTAACTGATCAAACAACTCTTAACAGCAACGTTTACACCCGACGGTGTTTTGTGCAGTAACGGTTTATCCGTTTGCCAGCTGGCAGTTTTCGTAACTGTTTTGAAACAGCCAGCACCGTTTGCGTCTGCGTAACTGATACCCTAACTGTTAAAGTAACGGAATGTACTAGTGGAATCTATTTTGTAACAGTTCAGCACTTGCCACCTGTCCTTCTGTCGTAACGGATCCAACAACTTTTACTCCCGTTAAACCACGACGTGTAACAGATAAATTTTAACGGCTTAGTCAACATTTTTATTCGAGGAAAACGCATCTGTAACAGTTTTTGGGATTGCCACGTGTTTTTGCAACTACCGGATTTGTGTAACGTCTGTTATCGTTGGAAGAAACTGTATTATTTTAAAAAAAAAAAAAAACTCTGACAAGCGTTAAGCCCTGCGTTACAATTGCACCTGGATTACAATTCATTCCGGAATCTGGAATATAGTTCATTTGTGAACCTGCACTACAGTTCTTTCTTGAACCTGCAATGCAATACAAACAATTCATTTTTAAACCTGCAATACTGAATCGAAATCCTGTAATTTTTCATTCATTCCCACTGAAATACATCCATTCTCATTCAACTAACACACATTTCATTCAAACTCTGAAAATCATACAACCGTTTATACATCCATTCACTGCACTCATTCACAATCTTAAATTTATAAAACATACATACATACATTTTTGCCTGTGTTTTTACTACTCCTAGATTAGAAGGTTGTGTATTTCAGCAGTTTTCAGTTTATGCAATGTTCTGTAATGATACCTTGGATCAGAAGAAGCTTTTAGGACGCCGAATGGAGTATTCAGTCGACCTCAGATGTGAGATTTATGTGAAACAAGGAAACAAAGCTTTGAGTTGTCTATATAGTTGACAGAACAGCCACTTGAATAACATAATATGACCCACTAACAGAATTGTCTATAATCATATCAATAACATGCAATATTGGGTATAACAAACAACTATGCGGTAAGGTACACTACGCCACAGGGCCGGATTTACAACGTTTTATTTTTTGCATCTGCAACGTTTTTTGACGTTGCGCACGTGGCAACGTCAAATAACGTTGCGCAATTTTTTTTTAACGTTGCTCCAATTAGGAATTATTAAAATTAATTAAGCAATGTTATTAACGTTGCCAATACCGTTGCGCCTTCAAGGGCTAATACGTCTTTTTACCGGAAAATAGATTTATCCCTTTATATTCGTTTTATCTTCCTATTTTTATTTTCGGACAACTCAACTCTTCTTTTTCTTTCTCCTCTTCTTCCTTAACCGAAACCCACAGGGAAAATCTTCATTCTCATGAATCAAAGATTGAATCCACCTCCACCTCCATCTCGAAACCGAAACCCATATGGTAGATTTTAAAGAAAACCGCTTTTTTGTAACTCTAGATCTAGTTGATTTGATCCTGAAATCAAAAGAAAACCCTATCTTGTTATTTGTTTTGCTTACTCCGTTTTCAGTTCATCGATTCAGGTTACGTGTGTGTTGTTTTCATGTTCTATTTGATTTGATTTAGAGTTATTTGATTTTATTTTTTTTAATGTAGCAGATCTGATTTAGGGTTCTTGAATGAAAGTTATTTCTTCTGAATCAATTTCTTGAAGGATTCGTGTAATTGATATTAACCTAAACTCTCCTCATTCAATGAAAACTACCGGTCATAATTTGGTCTAATTTTCAACTTTCTGATTCACACCCTTTTTTTGTTTTGATCTGATTTATTCATCAAATGGAAAAATCCTAGGTTTTTAACTAATTATCAGGTTTTTTTCTAGGTTTTCAGTTGGTAGAACAAGAAAAAAAAGGATAGGTGAGCTAAGTTCCTTGTACCTGTTTATGTTACTGGTTTGTGCATTTTTTGGGCTGTTTGGCGTACTATGTTTATTTCAGGATTGCAACTTGTACCAACTCTGGATATTCTCATCCTTATCAAAGACTCTAGAAAAGCTGCAGGTAATCTACTGAAGGCCCTGCATCATAATCTCTAAGTTATAGTTAGGGTGGTATTGCATATGGGACCAAGGTAACATATCTTATACTTCTTGCTTTCTGCGTTTTGGGTACCGATGCAGAGAAGCATGGCAAAATTGGAGCTCTATCGGAAATTCCCCAATTCTCTAGCTGTGTCTATGTTGTTGTTTGTTGCTTGGATTGGCTACGAGGTAGCATACACTCCTTGTGCAGATTAGTATGTTTTTGAGAAATTCGGTGACACTATGTTTCCTGCCATTAACTTTATACACCTAAGATATGACCCTATAGTATGCTTATTGGTTTATGCATGATTTTATTTATTGTTGATACACTGTGAATGTGAACTGTTTCGCGTAATCCAGAATTGTTACTTTTCAGCTCTCATTTTAAATCAGTAAGTTTGGAATGAAGCTAAATTCTTGATGGTTTGAGTTTGCAGCATATGTGGACCCTTTTGAAGAAGGGAGGGGGATCTGGGACTAATTGCTCGCATATACAGAGTATACATGCTCATGGTGAATCTAACAATTAAGTTTCGATTTTGTAGCTTGCACATTAATTTGCTTGAGTAGTTTAGAGCAATTGGACTGTTGAAGATGGCGTAATACTGTAACTAACTTAATGTTTTCATTTGATATTGTGAAGTTGAGGCCTTAAAGGGTTACCTTTGCTCAGCTGATGAAATCCAGAGACCTTTGCACATATGCAGTAATGCAGTTTGTCCTGGCCTTATTTGATTCATGCTTGACTCCCTTTGTTAAGATTTAGATGCAGGTTATCTTATGACTTGACATCTTACAGAATGTCATGATGTGATTTGTCTTTTGATTGATCACAGATACTAACTGATTAAAAATAGGGTTCCATCTTTTTTTCTTACTTCTTTTAGCAACTGCAGAGGTGTTTTAGTATGCTGTTTCGTCAAATGTAGCTGTGTTGATTGTTTTTTTTTTTGTAACTTTGGCAGAAGAGGTTTCAAGTCTGTGCAATTTCTTGCGACAGTTTATCGAATGGGGATCAGTTACCATGATGCTAACAGCTAACGGGGTTGATGTCAGATTTTTTGATTAATATTTTGCAGAGGAATTGATGTTTGCAGTGAAGGATTTTAACTTGGTGAAACATCTAGATGTGTACCAAACTACTAACGAGGAAATCTCAATTTTGTTTGTCATTTTGGGCTAGCTGGAATTGTGATTCAATGTCTGGCCGTACAAAAAAGGGTTTATCAGGGTTCAATTTGTGAGTTCATAGAGGGGTTTTGAAACTGGTACATAGGTGGAGCTACGGTGCTGATTTACAGCTCGGATTGGTGCAGGAAAGGGCCGGAATCTGTTGCCATTGAAGTTCAAGTTCTGTGGTGTTGATTCATGGAGGATTTGAGAATGAAAGTGTGGCTTGATTGAAGCATAATATGGCTGAAATATGTGGTAACGTCGGAGTGAAGGGATGGCTGGTTCTTGAGATGAAGAACTTATTGGACAAGGTTTACATTTAATCCCTAGTAATCTCTCTTCTGCTTCACAATCTTGACCATGCATGCAATAGACTTTGTAGTTTGATGTTTGGACCTACTTTTCTTTAGCCTTTTGCATTTATAAGGTTAGGTTATTTGACTAGTAAGTTCCTTGCCTTAGTCTGTAGACATTCTTTGTTGTGTCTGGTTATTAAAATACCAAAGTATACATGTACGAGTAGAAAATCTGCATAAGCACTCAAGGTACCCAAGCCATCAGATCTACTCGCACATACAGTATTTAGTTGTGGTTTGCAGTCCGAAGACAGCAAGAACAGCATCGAGGATGCTATGAACAGTAATTAAAAGCTAAGTAAGATAATAAAGATAAGATAAAGAAGACTTTTTGTGTATTGCTAATGCTGAGATTACAAGAATTAAAACCCTAAGGAACCAGAGGAGATTACAAACCTAATCTCTCTCTTGCTACTTAGGCTCAACCAAACAAGAATCCAACCCTTACAACGTTTCCAAGCTCGCCTTATATAGGCCGAGCTTGGGTGGTTTACAGCTAATAAAGACAAGCGACTCAATCGTGGTGGTGTCAGTTTCTGTCGAGTAAGGCGGTTTATACTCCGAGGCTGAATCCTGGTCTTCGGTCCTTTGGCGTAGTCTGAATCCTTTCTACTCCGAGTCTTTGCTTCGCTCAAGTGCAGCTTCCCTTCCTTCATCGGTCCGAATTATCGCTGCATAATCCTTTCGGTGTGGTTTTACTTCCTGGATGCGAGACACGTGATCCGAGGGGATTTTACCCCCTACAGTTTGCCTCTTTCCTTATCCGAAGATCGAAGAAATTTGGAGAAGGAAACTGATTTGGATTTTTCTTCTATTCAACACGTGTCCGGTATTTTACCTTCTTTTGCCGACATCTGTGGTTTTTTAATGACGTTAGAATCCTCTCGACTACCTTTTACCGGCTGCGCCTGTCTTACACCCTCTTATTTAAACTTTGTTTTACCCCTTCTTTTTCCTTCTTCTAGTTTCCTTTATTTCCTTAACGCTTCTTAGTCTCCCCTGGTTAGATCTACTGTCTTTTAGGCTTCCGCGGTTTCTTACCTTCTTCTTTACTTGTTCTTCTCTGTGATTATTCTTCGAATTCTCGAGGTGAATATGCAGTCTGGGAGTGGATCTTCTCGAAAGATAGTTAACCTTCAGGGATCTTCTTGGGAAGAAAAAGCCAAAGCTTTTGGCTTTGATGCAAGTCTTTTCTCTTGTAAGAGTCTAGGCAAGGTCGATTTATCTCCTGAGTTACTTTCTTCTCATCAGTGCAGTGACAGAAAACTAATTGTTTCCGGCGAACAACTTGGTTCCGGTCTTCCAATTCCGTTATATGACCCTGAGAACCCTCTTTTTTATGAAATTTACTCTCGAATCCATCCTTCCTGTGGCGTGATGCAACTGGATGGAAATTCTATCCGAATTATCCGGGAGTGGGTTGCCCGTTCAACTGGCAAATCTTTTTACTATGAAAATCTTCCTGATTCATTCAAACATTCGCCAGATTTTTGGACTGCCGAGAACTTTTTTAAGTATTTTAAAGCCGAAGAGGGCTTGCCTGCAGCGAGGGTCCCTTGGGGCGTAAGCTTGGTTAAGTCTTATGATACTTCGCATGCTATGAGCGACGTGTTTTCTCCTGGGTCTGCAGCGAATGCACTTCTTCGCAGTGGTGAGGCATGGTTTTCTAAACCTATTCTTATCGAAGGTCCTGTTCTTTTTGGTTACGAAGATAAAGAGAAAAGGATTGAACGAACGAAGTTCAGGAAGGATCACGAGTTTTCTGTTGTTGAATTCTTTAAAGTTCATTTCTCCGAGGAGAGACGTAAAGGATTTCAGGAAAGAATAGCTGCTGCTAAAGAGAAGGTACTTTGTGTGATATGTATGTATAAGTAGGTGAATGTTCCCTTACTGTTTTTTCTAATGTGATCTTTTTTCAGAAACCTGAGTTAGGAAACCCACTAGTTCGGGAACAGATTGATCTTTCTAGGAAAAGAAAGGAGGTTTCGAAACCAGATGATGAAAAGAGTCAAGATAGTCCGGTGAGAAAATACTATGTGCCTCAGATGCTTTCTAGGTGTGGGTATCTAACTCTGTTTTGGAACCTGACTAGCTTGACTGTTTTTTGTAACAGGCGAAGGTGCTTCGGG
Organism: Papaver nudicaule; assembly: GCA_023529015.1. NCBI lineage: Eukaryota > Viridiplantae > Streptophyta > Magnoliopsida > Ranunculales > Papaveraceae > Papaver > Papaver nudicaule. The sequence continues at coordinate 44,627 of JAJJMA010091395.1, forward strand.
TTAAAGAAAGTTCGATGAAGTTTTCTCTGAGTGATCCTACTCGTGAGAAACCTGTTCTAAGTAGTGTGAATAAGAAGTTTTTGCAAACTATTCATCGAACTGTTGGTTCTCAGAAGGCTGTTGGAAAGAGCATTGATAAGGGTGCAGTTATTCCCGTTGGGCCCCCGAGAAGAGCTGATGACAAGAATACCGAAGCTGTAAAGGTTGAGACTTCGAAGAAGCAGGTAGTTGTGTCTGAAAGTGTTCTAGTTTCGCCGGGTGTGGTTACGTTTCATTCCCCGATCACCACGTCATCTCAAAGGCCTGCCGCTCCTGCTTTTGCTAGCCAGCCTGCTTCGAGTGACTGTTTTGTAGAATCTTCGCTGAATCAGCCTTCTGGTCCCGTTAACTTTGTGCGAAGGCCTTATTCGGCCGAGGAAGCACAGAGACTTCTTGAACGAAGCTCTATTCCTGGCCCTTATGCCGAAGACCTCGCTGATCATTTGAGAGCGCATGCCAGGGATCCGTTGAAGCATCCATTGGACCCTTCTTTTGCTAAGTTCCTTTCGCAAGTGTATTCTGGCAAGTGGGATAGAGACGTTCTTGCCGCATCTCCTGCGCAGCATCAAGCTTTTCTTGAGGCTGTAAGTGCATGTTTTTGTTTTTGGAATTGTCTCTCAAGTGTTGTTGGTTTTGTGATGATTTGGTTTTTGTCTTATCGTCTGTAGCAAAAGCATCATGGGGTGTACCTGGTGGATTTGAATGAGACGCAAAGGCTGGAGATTATCCGTCTTGATGCTGTTATTCAGAGCTTGGAAAAAGAAAAGGATGATCTCTCTAAACAGCTTGAAACCATTGTTCAAAAGCAAGAAGAATACGTTCAGAATCTGGAGGCTGAAAGGAAACAAGTTTCCCAACTTAATTCCGCAATGGCTTCTAAGGAAAACGAGCTCCACCATTCGCAAAATGCTTGCAAAGAAAAGGACGACCTGCTCGTGACTCGCGGTCAAGAAATTCTGGAGCTCCGTAGTCATATCAGTGGGGAAGGGGATCGAACTAGGTTGTTTAGTCGTCAGCATGTGAGAGATGTGTTTAGGGATTTTACCATACAGCCTCCTTATTATGACGAAGGAGTGAATGATGCTGACGTGTTTCTAGAGTCCGACAAAGGACTTATTCCTTGCCCGTATGCAAAGCAGGCGTTAGCAGAGCTGAGGGTTGCATTGGAAAATGGTGAGCTTGATATTACAGAGGAGGACAGCACAGGTAATGGAGGTGATGTGAATGTCGAGAAGCATGTCGGTGATACGCCTAAGGGGGGCTCGAGGAAGGACATGGATGAAGGAATTGGAGGAAGTGAGGTTGTGAAACATAAACCGTGTTTCTGTTTTTCCATGAACAACACCAACAGCGACCGCACAGGAGCAACAAAACACCACCACATGGATGATTTTTTTGTGTAGGGGACAATAGGGAGATGGAGATGGTCAAGAATGAAGAATGAAGTGATTTTTGTTTGTTTTTTAGGTGTGTGGAGTGTGTAAAGGGACAGTCAAAGGAAACCTATTTTTAGACAAAAACGAAAAAGATGTCAAAGTAGAAGAACACGAGTGTTGAGGACACGGCCTTTTACTAGGAATGCTTTTACTAGAACTAAAAACCAAATAAAACGGCCCCTTCTTTAAGCTTTTGAATCTTTCAAAAAAGAGTTTTTTTTTTCAATCGTTATTTGTGAATCCCGGATTTTTGCACCCACTGCACCCAATATGAGTTGGCGTTGACTTCTTAAAAATCCTACACCCACGTCACCCGACAAAATCTCATAGAAAGAGAAAGAAGTTTATCTCTCACATTTTCAGTATTTAGTTCTGAGTTTTAAGTTTTCATTTGATTTCCTTTTGGTCATCGATAGCATACAGACTACAGAGAAAACGAATTGCCATTTTAAAGCCTGAAATACAATGAAGATATTTAAAGCCTGAATTCCCATTCCTTTTCCATAATTTTTATAAGCCAACTCCACCTCATGTACTGTATTGAAAATTTTACCTATGTAAACCTCATTTTCTCCATATCCATGATCCTCCTCAATCCCATCAACTTCATCTATCTCGTCCTCTTCACTGTCACTTAAATTGAAATCCACGTCGTCCTCATCTTTATCATTCTCATCATCAGTCATATAACATGAGTCTGTGTTTTCACCTTCCACAGCCATCTACAACAAAAAAAAAACCAATCAAAATTTAAAGGTAACTGCACTACTACATAAGAAGCAAGTACATCATATAGCTAAAACGATGCTTATAAAAGAATGCGCGAAAAAACCATCATCTAGTTGGAGAGACAATGCACATTTGCATTGCAGGTTAAAAACCATCACATAAACCAAATGATAACTGAAATACAATCTTAACATAGAGATATACAAAATTGTAATATTTCAATGACTCCTTTCTCTAGTAAGAATACTCTGTTAATGATCCAATACATAATGCAAGATTAATTAGTATACATGTAAACTTAAATGTTACAAAGTGAGCACATATGCGTGTGCTGCAGTTGCGACCCAATATGGAATTCGAAGCATACCTATCAAGAGCAGAGAGAATAAAGATACGACTATAGGTGTTGTAGAAAATTCTTACCTTTGTGATGATCACCCAAAGATGGAGTGGATTAGGATTGATTAAAGTCTATCAACGGGTTAACCTAAAATCTGCAAAAGAGGAATTTTTTTTTTTCTTGTAGAAACCCTGCGCGACCTTTCGATTCTTTTCTCTTGGCAGGACTAAATACAGAAAATTTGAGAGTGAAAATTCTTTCGATATTTTGTATGAGATTTTGTCGGGTGATGTGGAAAGTAGGATTTTTGAGAAAATAATGCCACCTCATGCTGGGTGCAGTGGGTGCCAAAAACCGGGATTCACAACTCATTTTCGTTTTTTTTTTTTTCACTCTTTTCATTTTCCTCATCTCTATGGAATTTTTTTTTACACTTTTGGCAAGAACCCACTATTTGTTTGATTAAGCATTCTTTGCACTTACAGCAAGAGACCCACTTTGTTCGATGAAGGCATTCTTTGCACTTTTAGCAAGCCCCCTTTGTTTGATCAAGCACTGCGTGAACAAAAGCTATGTGGAATTTGTTTTTTTTTTTTTTTT
>JAJJMA010091399.1:349-12887 GCA_023529015.1 Papaver nudicaule
TTCGTTTTCCAACAAAAAAAATTAATTTTTTTTTCTTCTTGTTTTCATGTTTGTCTAGTTATGATTTAAACCAAATTAATTAAATCTAGTTAATCTTGTTTAGATTTTAATCATGTAATTAGCAACTAATTGAGAAAGGGTAAAACAGTCTTCTTTTATAAGGGATTTTCCGATTTTACTATATAATATCCGCCGGAATTATTTTTTAATGGGGCCAAATACTCATTCATGGGGCCAAATTTAGGTAGGATTTGTTAGTAATAGACCCGGTAGTAATTGAACAGTATAATAATGAACCATAAGAGAATTATACCTCTAAAAGTATTAGTCTTTTTCTAACCAAAAGCATCTATCGCGCATGCTTCTTTTTTTTCTTTTTTTTCTTTTGATCATGCGCCTACCTTTTATTACATTCTTGGATTCTTTTTGGCTGCGCGGAAAATGAAATTTTAAGTCAAGAAACGCAGTATTCGGAGATTCCATAAAGGTTATCTTCCTTTGCAGGAGACAATATAAGTTCAAAGACACTTACTCCGAGCTTCTTCTTTTTTTTCGAGGCATTTGACGTCTAAGCCCCTACCACATCTTTTTAGTTGTTGGCCTGTGCGATCTCCTTGTCCGCTGTTTAAGACCACATCTTTTGAGCTGTTGGCCTCTGCGATCTCCTTGTCCGCAGAGGATGCGCTGATTTTGGCACTGCACGTTTTTCTTTGGCACTTCAAAACAATAAAACCATCCAAAGGGTAGTTATAAGGGATGTCTAAATAGGTATGAAAAGTTTAAGTTACCCTTCAAAACAAAAACTAATTTACTTTATATCCTCTTCTCATCTTATCCCTCTCCTTCTCCTTCTCCTTCTCCTAAAACAAAAACTTACGGTTCATCTTCTCCTTATCAAAAACAAAAACAAAAACAAAAACAGTTTACGTTCCCATGATTGAAAACATGGGGTTCGTCTCGATTCATCGCCGATACGAAAAATTCATTGTCTCGATTAAAATTAAAGATGGCGAAAACAAAATTAACCCTTAGAGACGTAATTTGTGCGTAAACCGAGTTCCTTGCAATTGCAAAACATTCTCAAGGAAAAATTCATTGAAACCGAGGCGTAAACTAGTTTTTACGTCTTGTGATTCTTCATGAAGTAAGGCGTAAAAGCTTGCAACCAAGCCGTAAAAGATGCCCTAGTTTTACCCTAGAATGTTTTACGCCTACCAAACCAAGGCGTAAACATTTTGGAATATGCTCACAAAAATGTGAACCGTAAACATCAAAACCAAACGGTAAACAAAAAATTGGGGGCGTAAAAAAATAAATTGGGGCATGAAAACTGAATTGGGGCGTAAAAAATGAATTGGGGCATAAAAAATGAATCCTGGCGTAAAACAAAAAATTAGGGCGTAAAAACAAAAAATTCATTTTTTATGCCCCAATTCATTTTTTACACCCCAATTCAGTTTTCATGCCCCAGTTCATTTTTTTACGCCCCCAATTTTTTTTTACGGCTTGGTTTTGATGTTTACGGTTCACATTTTTTTGAGCACATTTCAAAATGTTTACGTTTACGCCTTGGTTTGGTAGGCGTAAAACATTCTAGGGCAAAATTAGGGCATCTTTTACGGCTTGGTTGCAAGGCGTAAATTCAACTTTTTACGCCTCACTTGGGAAGAATCTTGAGGCGTAAACTTTGTTTACGCCTCAATTCTGAGGCCAAACCAAGTCGTAAACAGAGCCGCCCAAATCACAACAATCACAAAAATCTTCATTTGGACAATAGATTTTGTTGTTGTAATCTATTGGAGTCTCTGGTAGCTCGAAATCGGTGTTTGAATCACTCATATTGGTTGAGTGAATCAAAACTTTGAGATTTTTTCCTCTCCTTTGTTTTTTTTTCCCTCTCCTTCTTTCTCTCTAAATGATTTCTAAATCAAAAACAAACTGATTTTCTCTCTCTAAAATTTTTATTAACTTAACTATATAGATTATGATAATCATGATTACCACTAATCTGATGATAATCAAACACTAACACTAAACTAAATCTAAAGGGTAAAACTGTCACGTTTTATAAGGGGTCTTTGGTTTTGGGTTTTGATGACCCTATTTTGTCACCCTTTGAAGTGCCAAAGAAAAATGTGCAGTGCCAAAATCAGCGCATCTTAGAGGCTGCAAATTGCAAGCAAATCTATTTTGATGAACCACCATAAATATTGTCTTTTTCTGACCAAAAGCATCTGGCTATTTTGAGGGCGAGGCCTTTTTTAATGAGTGCGGGGACTAAAACAAAATAGGGTTATAATGAAGTAATCTCAAAAACCCCTTATACACCATAATTAGGATTAGAGATGGTAATTGAGATAAGCAAATAAATTATTGATTATCAAAATAATTAGATTATTAATTAGCAAATCATCTTAAAATTAGATAGTTAGCCATTATCACCACCACCACCGTCTCCATTTCCACCACCACCGCCGCCTCCAATTCCACCCTGACCACCACCACCACTTGTGATTGTGTTTTCAAAAATGTTCAAACATGATCCTCAAAGCTCAAAACAGTTATGGGAAGACTTATTTGAATGTTAAATTCGTCGAAAATCAACTCAACCCAATTGCTTCGTACCCAGAATCGTCAAAGAAATGACATAAAATTATGACGATTCCAGAACTCGTCAAGGTTATATGATCGTCTATGACGACCCTGCGTGTAAGGATGAACAATCGTCAAGGTTTTTTCAGTGGCATGAGGATTTAAGAAGAGGATCCAATATGCCCGAAAATACTGCAACATCGTCACACTATGTAATAAAATCTTGACGATTTAGCTTTGAGAAAAATCACCCCTCTGCCAAAAAAACAAGTTAAATCGTCACCCTATGTGATAAAATCTTGACGATTTAGCTTTGAGAAAAATCACCCGTCTCAAAAAAAAACAAATAAATCGTCACACTATGTATTAAAATCTTGACGATTATGTTTGAGAAAAATCACCCCTTTGCCGAAAAAACAAGCTAAATCGTAATGGCTTTTGCTTAACTTACATGACGACTGAGTTTTATTATGCTCAAATCGTCGTGGTTTACATCATGACCATGACGAGTATAGGTGTATTAACAGCTGTTTGAAAACAGGTTGTCGAAATCGTCGTGGTTTGAACATAAACCATGACGAATTTCTGACTTTTTTTTTTGAGTTTCCAAACAATTTAGACATGTAAACTAACACAAATGAATCAAACAAAGTACGTTAATACGCCCAATATCAGCACCTGATTTTTCACGATCCACTTTGAATTTCCCATCACTTGGACGATCTTGAACATACCCGACTTGCCTCATTATTCTACTCGGATCGTACATTGTATGCCCAAGGGGGTGACATAAAGGACCATTGTACATACAAACTTGTTCTCTTGGTGCCATCTTCCCCTTATTCCTATGATCCATGTAGGGGTCAAAAACTACCTCTTGTGCCTTCATGCTGTCCAATCTTTGGCGAACGAAAAGGTACCAATTTTTTTTACCCTTCAGCTGATCCCCCGTGAAGATGTACCTCTTGCCTCTTGGTTGATCTGGTTCCCATTGGCCATTCTTTTCCAGATCAATCCACCTATCATTTGCTGCCATCAGTTTTGGAAAGTGTTCATATATATCCACACCTGTGAAGAAAATCAACTACACACATATATATATATTACGGAATAGGTACGAACTTAAACCAACAAAATCTATATATTACCTGCAGCAGAGACGTGTTGCAATTGAATTGAGCAGTTTTATGACGGGATACCTTTCTCAGCGCCGTGTTCACGTGTGACACTATGGTTGTTCCCCACGAGTACTGGTTCACCTTATCCAAGGGATGTAATAGCTGGAGGTAGTTGGCGTTCACCCTGTTACCGGCAGACGAAGGGAATACACAAATAGTGAGGACATATAAGAGATAAGCCGCAGCAGCAGCCCTTACTTCATGATCTTCCATTGGAGTATCCTCATCTTTTTTCTTTGTCCCAGAATACTCCGCTCTCAACCTTACCAGATTGAACTCTCTCTTCGGTTTGTCATATTTTTCTCTCATATATGATGAGTCTGTCTCATTCTCACTCCACCCAAACAACTCTTCGCACAATTCACCAAATCTCTTAAAAGTGAGTTGCTTTACGTAGCCTTCATTGGTTGATTTACCATCAATTTTGACCTTGAAAGTATGATGAGCATCTTCAGGAGTGAGCCCCATCTCCCCGGACCCAAAGTGCATGGTGTCTGTCTCCGCATAATACCTCTCACCAAATGCTGATACCGTCTCGCTGTCATAGTTGATAACAGAGTTATCCACGATTGGCCTCAGACCGGAGTTGTCAACAATCTCTATGAACATTTCACATTCATCTTCAAGCTTCCAGTTTAACATATTGTGGTACGTCGTTTGGTGCCTCAATAGTCTAGTGGCATTCGAATGATCCTACGAGATAGAAATTTATTAATAACAATCAACTTATTAGCTAAACGTATCTTAAATGAGAAGCAAGGGACGAGTATATTACCATGGTAGCGTAGACTGTTTGAGCCCAAGAGATTTTGTATCCGAAAAGAACCTCTCCACCATCAGCTGGTACCCCGTAAGGTCCGTGTTCTTTTGGTAGCATTAGAATCTCATCGGGAATGTGTGGTTCCTTTGCTTTAGCTTTCTTTTTGCGTTGGGGTTGGTCTTCACCTTGGGGTTCGTCATCGCCATCATTTTCCTCCACATCATCATCATCAGTTTCCTCATCATCATCATCACCTTGGTTCCGTCATTAGGTTCTGCCCTACCAGCTCCGTATTCATCAAATTGCATTTGGAGCACGTCGTGAGGAATATCATCTTCAGCCCTCAGAACATTACCATCACCATCGAACTCCGTAGGAGTAGGAATTGCATTAGGGTTTGGCTCACGGATTATCACGGGTTGCTGTCTGGTAGTATGAAGACTTGGTTTTGAACCCTTGGGTGGCATTTTTCTTTTTCCCCTTTTGATGTTCTCTAACCTTAATACATACACAAAACAAATCAATTAACAAGTAAACTGACACAGTAAATCGTCATGGAAACAAAAGAATATACGACGATTTTCATCAGAACAATTTTATCGTCAAAGAATTTGACAAATCCATGACGAGTTCATTCAACCCTACCCTAAATCGTCAAGGTAAAGCATTTGGCCCCTTTAGTAACTGTACAAAAATGTTACTGAAAATCAAACTGGATTTAAAGTTACACAATTATTGTGTTAAGAATCCTATGTTACTAATACGTTACTAACATTCAATTACATTCCAGTTCAGTTATTGAAATTAATTAAAACAACACAATGGTTGTGTTACTCTAATTCAATAACACTCTCTTAACACTTCTGCAAATCAATATCTAGGTGACACATGTCACTCTGGCTGCCAATAAATGGACGACACGTGTAACTGAGCTGACCAATAAATAGATGACACTTGTCATAGAGCTAACCAGTAAATGGAGAACACATGTCAAACAGCTAACCAATTAATGGAGGACACGTGTCAGTGTTCTAGCCAATAAATGGAGAACATGTGGCACTGAGCTAACCAGCATAGACACGACATGTGGCACACATAAAACCAATAAATGGCTGACACGTGTCACAGAGCTAACCAACAAGAGACGACACGTGTCAACGTCGACGACCTGAATCTTCCCGTCCGTTAATCGCAAATATCAGTTCCGATTTAGAAACTGGTCGACCGGTCACCTGAAAAGATCAAACCGATGACTGAAATTTGCCGGCTGGTGACCGTTAAATGTGTCAGTCCGGTGCCTGATTTGGGGAGGCAGGTGACCGTTTAAGGTGTCAGTCAGGTGATTGGTAATTTTTTTAGATCTGTCATCGGCTGGCCAGTCCGATGACCCAGAACTGTGTTAGGCTGGTGACCTGAAAGTGTCAGATTCTGGTCAACTGAAAATTCAAATTTACAAAAACAGATATTCAAATAACAAAATCTGCAATTTTCATTTCAAAAGTGGTTCAAAACCATTTACAATTCTCATTTGATTTCCATTTACATCTCACAAACAAGTAGACTATCTAACTGTTAAGGCATCATGCTTTAATTTTAACCAATAAAGATACACTAGATTACTGGACAGTTCAGGTGCCGAAATTTGCTTTGCACCACCGGTTGTAGGAGCATAAACTGCAGTTGCATCTCCTGGCCTTCACGAGCAAAACTTGATTGTAGCTTCAGTGCTATGGATATCAACTGTATGCACCTGCAAAAATAAGGAACTAAAGATCAGAAAAGTTCTTGAAACTAATGAAGTTACAACACATTTTACTACTTCGCAACAAAGGAGCACTGAGACTGTTATTTGAACAATCAAACATGCAACAATGAAAATGCAATGTTCACTAAGAATGGTGCAAATTTTGCTCAAGCATTATTATGCATCATTGATAAAACATCGAGGATTGTATTGAATCCTAACACCTCTGCAATATATTACTAAGATATGTATGCTACAATTGGACCTAGTTTTGAGTCATTCAGTCCAAGTATGAAACATACTACTGGCGATAAAATCACCAGCCACCACCACTAATTCCCCATGCATATATGTCCACTTAGAGCGAACAGTACATCTATCCTCTTGAACAGTGCAGTGACTTGATTTATCAAATTGTTCATCGACAAGATAATCTAATGACGTAAGCGAAATGATATAACACAGATTGTTACCTGACTTCTCAGGAGTCTCTAGTTTAGCCTTCTTGTCACCAGGTGTAGGTTTTTTATTAGCAACATCAGCAGTATGGTCAGCCAGCAGTGGCAAATAGAGAGAACTCTTGTGTGTTAAGCTAACGATAGAAGTATTGAAAAATTACCTTGGGGGTAGGAGTTTTCTCTTCCTCATCAGAGCTGTCAGCTTCATCACTCTCACCCTCGCTCATTTCCTACACGATCATGCAAAGAACACCAAATATTAGCTGCGGGAAATACAGAATATAGAATGCACAACTTCACTTAAGTACTTGAACAAAACCTATAACAGGAAAGTGTTTCATGAAATAATTTATGCAAATATGAGACTTTATTTTTGGATAAGGAACCGACTCAATCATGCAAAACATGACGACACCAAATTCAGAAAAAAAAAAAGAAAAAAAAAAGGAGTAAATATCACCTTTCCCTTGATTCTATCTGTCATTCTTAAAATACTTAAGATGACCATTAAGCAGTCCCAAGTTTCATAGATCTTCAACTCTCCACCAAGTTTCATAGATCTTCAACTCTCCAAAGTGCATATGTTATGCAAGGGAAAAACACTGCTCGTAAGTACTGGATATAACTTCCATAACCCAATTTCTGTAAACAAAGACAATAACAGTAATTAGCTCAGTGTAAAACATAAGTTACTAGAATATACTTATCACTAACATTTAATTAGGCCATATCACAACACCAATATGAACCACACAACGTAGAATTGCATCAAGAAAATGAAGCTGAAAGAGATATGTTATCTCTTTCGTATGTGTCTTTAGCATGCAAGGTAGCAGGGAATGGTCTTTACTTTCACACTATCAATTATTACCTCACATGGACACCCACTACACCATTATCTACATTCTGCTGGGTAGATTATGCATTATAACTATCTTGTTGGGTGGACTTGAAACTCTCTCTCTCTCCTCTAGCACCGCCTTTTTCAAAGAAAAAAAACTCCTTCACCGGTAGTCATCTACTGCTCAGATCTGGTCCGTTTTGGGACCAGATCTGAGCAGATCTTCTTTCGTTCTACTGTTTTTCTAGTTTTTTTAGTGTTTTAGTTTAGTTTTTGATGTTTTCTACTCATCTTTTGGTGAGTTATCTACACCGTTTTGGTGGTTTTATCTACTCTTCTCAAGAGGTTTATCTAGACTTTAATGGTCGTTTTTGGGTTATTTGGGTTTCTAGATCGCTTGTGATATGCTCCAATGACGGAATCATCATCTTTGTTATCTACGACGACGGAATCTTCATCGGAATCTTCATCTATGAATTATCCGGCGCCGGAATCTTCATCAACGGTGTTTCTGACGATGGAAGCTTTGTCATAGGTTTTAAGAGATTTGAGCAAATTACTCCTATTTTGGGAGCATCTCTTATCCAAGAAGAAAAAACAATTCAAATGGTTGGATTATAATTCCATGAAAAACCATTCTTCTTCCGATTTAATCGGATCTAATTCATACTTGTATTTGTCTACCTCCGGTAATCCTTCTCTTTCTCTTGTCGGATTTTTCGGGATTGTACTTTTACGGTGTATTCTTTTATATTCTCTTATTTGGATCTTAAACTCATTGTATCTTTGAATTTCAATAATAAAAATTTACCTTTTTAAAAAAAAAAAAAAAAAAAAAAAAAAAAAAAAAAATCTTGTTGGGTGGCCTACAAGGTCAACTAGAATCTAACCATGTGGCCTGTTCCTGTTGCTTCTATCGACATCCTTTCTTTGGATGAATTTGGGTCAATTCACATAGTAAAAAAAATGTCTAGAAGTAACAAGTCAAAAGGAACTTACCGTGCTAAAGGAGAAGGATAAGTAACTATCCGGTCCCCCGCGCCTGTGCCACCAATAATGCTGGTATTGTTTTTGTTGTTGATGCTGTTGCCGTGACTTCCGTTGCTTGTAGAACTACCACTGCTACTCACTGGCGGAGCCAGGTTTCCACACCGGGGGGGGGGGGGGGCGAATTTTTTTTTTTTGTGATAGTTGCGGTGGGCTAAAAAAAAATTTTTTTTTTTATAGGGGGCGAAATGTGACTTGGTAAGAATTAGGGGGGTGCAACAGCACCCCCTAGCCCACTACTGGCTCCGCCAGTGCTGCTACTACTAGTCAATGCTGCCAATTGATAAGCTGGAGTACCATCAGGCTTGAACAATCCATAATTTCTCTCGGGAGTGGTCCAGGCTTCAAATTCTCATTGAACATGTGAAAAACATACACATTGAGATCACATTGCGTTCTTTGCGGATGCTCCAACCTCATTTTCATCCCCTTTTGAAGGACAAAGAAACATACAGATTATAAACATCTCTAAACATGAAAAGGTTCACTTGTCATTTAAAAAGTAGACTTTGATGTTTACCCTTTCTCCACAGCAGCTGGATTATACTCCTTCGCCAATTGAAGGGAAATACGTTTCTTCTCACCGGGATTAGTCGGAGGGTCAGCATATTCCGGATTTTCTTCCAAGACATCTCTCCAGATATTATTCTTCTTACTAGCACCTTGCTTCCACATGAGCACAATTCAGAATCCATACATTAGATAAACATGTTATTTGGGTCATGGTCTTGGTTGACTGGGTGAAAATAAAATCATGGGTTTTAATAGGTCAAAAAATTGGGTGTGAAAATAAATTTGCAACAACCTATTTCAATTTGCAACACCATGTTTCAATTTGCAACACCATGTTGCAAATTTGATGTTTTGTGTTGCGAAACGCAAAATTGGGCGTAGTGAAGAATCCGACTTAGGGGATCAATTTAGTGATAATCTAGCAAACATTTATAGGTTTGGTGTGAACGATATCTATAGATTTGGTGTTTCAAGCGAAGAATTCGACTTATAACAAGACGTTCTTAAGCAAAAATATGAATAAGAACATTCGGTTTAGTATTCCGATCGAAAAATCCAACTTGTCCCAAGTGGTTTTTAACCCAAATATGATCAATACCAGTACATTTGGTGCTTTGACGAAGAATTCGACTCATCAGAAGACGTTATGAAGCAATATATTATAGGTTTGGTGTTTCAAAGAAGAATCCAACTTATCACAAGTAGTTTTTAAGTAAGATATGACCAATACCTATACATTTGGTGCTCCGAAGAAAAATTCGACTTGTTAGAAGATGCTTTTAACCAAAATATGACCAATACCACTAGTTTTGATGCTTCGATGAAGAATTCGACTTGTCGGAAGACGTTATGAACCAAAATATAACCATTACCACTAGTTTTGGTGCTCCAAAGAAGAATTTGACTTGTCAGAAGACGTTTCCAACCAAAATATGACAAATACCACTAGTTTTGATGCTCCGGCGAAGAATTTGACTTATCAGAAGACGTTTCTAACCAAAATATGACCAATACCACTAGTTTTGGTGTTCCGAAGAACAATTCGACTTATTAGAAGATGTTTCTAAGCAAGATATCATTAGTTTTGATGCTTCGATGAAGAATTCGACTTATCAGAAGACGTTATGAACCAAAAATATGACCAATATCTATGGTTTTGGTGCTCCGAAGAACAATCTGACTCGTCAGAAGATGCTTTTAACCAAAATATGACCAATACCACTAGTTTTGATGCTTCGATGAAGAATTCGACTTCTCGGAGGACGTTATGAACCAAAATATAACCATTACCACTAGTTTTGGTGCTCCAAAGAAGAATTTGACTTGTCAGAAGACGTTTCTAACTAAAATATGACCAATACCACTAGTTTTGATGCTCCGGCGAAGAATTTGACTTATCAAGAGACGTTTCTAACCAAAAATATGACCATTACCACTAGTTTTGGTGTTCCGAAGAACAATTCGACTTATTAGAAGATGTTTCTAAGCAAGATATCATTAGTTTTGATGCTTCGATGAAGAATTTGACTTGTCAGAAGACGTTATGAACAAAATATGACCAATACCACTAGTTTTGATGCTTCGATAAAGAATTCGACTTATCAAAAGATGTTTTTAAGCAAGATATCATTAGTTTTGATGCTCCGAGGAAGAATTCAACTTGTCAGAAGACGTTATGAACCAAAATATGACCAATACCACTAGTTTCAGTGCTCCGAAGAAGAATTCGACTTTTCAGAAGACGTTATGAACCAAAATATGACCAATACCACTAGTTTGAGTGCTCCGAGGAAGAATGAGACTTGTCATAAGACGTCATGAACCAAAATATGACTAATATGACTAGTTTCAGTGCTCCGAAGAAGAATTCGACTTGTCAGAAGACGCTATGAACCAAAATATTACCAATACCACTAGTTTCAGCGCTCATCAGAAGACGTTTGTAACCAAAATATGACCAATACCACTGGTTTTGGTGCTCTGGAGAGCAATTCGACTCGTCAGAAGACGTTTTTAACCAAAATATGGCCGATACAACTGGTTTTGGTGCTCTGAAGAGCAATTCGACTCGTAAGAAGAAGTTTTTAACCAAAATATGACTAATGCCACTAGTTTTGGTGCTCAGAAGAGCAATTCGATTTGTCAGAAGACGTTTTTAACCAAAATATGACTAATGCCACTAGTTTTGGTGCTATGAAGAGCAATTCGACTCGTCAGAAGACGTTTTTAACCAAAATATGACATATATTACCCTTGCGGCATTTCTTTAATGACAATTCTACCCTTGCGAGTAACTTTTCATCCATTTTTTTACTAAATTTTGTTACAGGCCCATGATATCATAAGGCCCATTTCACGACACTTTGTTAAAGATAATGTTACCCTTTGAGTAATTCTGCAAACTATTTTACGATAATTTTGTAATAACAATATTACCCTTTGATGATATTGTAAACTCACATGAAATTTGACGATAAATTTGACAAAAGTTGACAATAAATCTAAAAAAGTTGACAAGAATTAGACAAACTCACAAACTAGTAAATTTAACTCGACAATTGACCACAATTAGAAGAAATTGGTATATTTTAGCCGACAATTGACAAAAAATTAATCGAAATTTGACAAATTCCAGCCGACAGTAGACATGAATTAGCCGAAAATAATAAATTTAAGCCTAGAAACAAAGATATTTTACCGTGAAACTATACAACTAGTTAGAAAAAACAAACACAAACGGATTTTACCACATTATCACAAACTATCCAAATTCTATAATATAGATTTAGCCGGTGTTGGAATCAATATAAGCTTATGGTGCTTTAAAGAATAATGACATTTGGTAACCCGACATAACAAAAAGGTACCAGATCAACTAATAGAACTGACAGTCATTACGAAAAATACACAAGAAAATAGCAAAATTCTCTTCTTCATTTCCTTGTCCAATTGATTGCATCCAATGCGCCCATACAGGAACTGCTTTCCAACAACTCTACTATGTACCTGAGCTAGCTACACAGAGCGCAAGCAAGAAGTTTAGATACAAGACAGATAATAATTCTAGCAAAAAATACAAGGGGAAAAATGAAAACAGATAGCAATTCGGGCAAAAATACAAGGGATAAAAAGGCAACTAATATGTCCACACGAGTAGCACTAAACTCATGAAATTAAGAACCTTGTATCCCAAAGGACAGACATATTGAAAGACAATAAAGAAAAGGTGACCAAATATTCATCCTCATTATACTGTAATACTTCATGCTATCGACAATGAGGCCTCACAACTTACACGAACACAACCAAAATGCCAAAGTGTACGCTGCAAAGGCAGCCATTTTTGGAGCAGTAGGCTAAAACAATTAAGGACACGGCTACCATAGAGAGATATCCACATTCTTA
>JAJJMA010091403.1:0-15793 GCA_023529015.1 Papaver nudicaule
CTCCTCTTGTGGGCATGAGATTTTTAGTTGCACTGCCATTAGCCCAAAGGCCCATAACAGATAAGTTGGGAGATTGTATGCACCATGATACATCCAGTTATTTCACTTCATTAGCTACTGCCTACAAAGCCTTGCCCTAAACAAAGCTCCATGGAAGTTCCACAAACATTACTCCAGTTTATGCACATAAGTTTTATGTGTGACATTTTAACCACCCAACGAGAATGTCAGAGTAACACTCTTTAAAACAAATGTGCACAGGATAGGATCATACATCAGTAATTCCCTCATCATTTCGGAACGGAGAAACTTGAAACATTAAGCACTTTATCATAAAAATCATACAGCACAACTTTCTTCAATCAATACATACTGTGTATAAACCATACTACAACATCCACAACACTAAAAATCACATCCCTACACTATTTTGCTCCGCAGTATGCTAGGATTCAACGCGCATATGAAAAGCTAATCCTTTACCGTGTCCTTCCATAGCTATACAAGCCTCAAATCTCAATTTTCTGTTTTTTCATATTCTACATTGGCTCAAGGAAAAGAAACATACGCTAAATTCCTCGATTTTTATGCCTCATTTGCGTCAGTGCCTTGTTGCACTTGAATGTCTGGCATTATTTTCTTCCAGAACCAATGTTTTCTCCACAAGAGAATCATTTCTTCAATGGGAACTCCTTTGGTTTCAGGCAAGAAAACGCACACAAAAATTGTCATTATAACAATCCAACCAGCAAAGAAGAGGAAAATCCCATACTTGAAGGCACACAACATAGAAAGGAAAGACTGAGCAATCACAAAGGTGAAGAATAAGTTAACAGCTACGGTTATACTCTGCCCTGCTGATCGGGTTTCTAATGGAAATATCTCACTAGGCACTGTCCATCCTAATGGTCCCCATGACCAACCAAAAGCTGCAACAAAGAGACATATAAACACTACCACCAGAATTGAGTAGCCTTTAGTGAGTTCCTTGTCGGGGCCAAATTTCAGTCCCAAGATTATGGCGACAATTACCTGTTCGAAACGCACAACAAAATGAAACAAGGTTATATGAGAAATCATCTGATAACTGTACTACTGAAACACTCTACAAGTTGGTATGCGAATACTGGATCAGATTCATGTATTTGTGCTTTTTTCTAAAATTTACTGGCACCGAGGCCTTTGGAGATGAGCATCAGGCCTAGTGCAAAACTTTGATTCGTTTCTGTCGGTAAATAACCTGTAATCAAAAGTAAATTAAAGGACATTTTCATAAGTTTTACCTGGCACACAATCATCTGTATTCCCCCCGAGATAAGGAGAACTCTGCGTCCCAATCTATCCACTAGAGCAATTGAAATCAGTGTAGATAAGCACAGAACTGCTCCAGTTAAAACTGAAGAGTAAAGCGAAGCAGACCCTTTGAAACCCATAGTTTGAAACAATACTGGAGCATAGAATAGAATCGAATTTATGCCGGTCAAGATCTGAAAAGTAGGCATAAAGATTGCCATAACTAATTGTGGTCTGTTCCTTTTCTCAAGTATATTCCTGAATGGGTGTTTGATGGAGTTAGCAAGTTCACTGGCTTCAGTTATATCCAGAAACTCTGCATTCACATTTTTCGTGCCTCGGACCTTTTCAAGAATCTCTCTTCCTTTTTCTTTCTTTCCTTGTTCAATCAGGCTGTTGGGTGTTTCCGGAAGAAAGTAGCCTCCAACTGTCATCAGTAAAGCAGGTGCAGCAGCTAGACCCAATGAGAGTCTCCATCCCCACGGATTAAGTTTTGCTGTTCCGTAATTGACCATGTTCGCCGTGAAAATCCCCAGTGTTGTAGCTAGCTGAAACATCATGTTTAAAGCTCCTCGAAGATGTGCTGGTGCCATCTCTGACAGGTACAGTGGGACTGCCTAAAATTTTCAGGAAAGTTAGAAATACATCAGATGCTTGTGACAAAGAAGGCCTTTTGAAATTAGAGGCATAACCAGAGATCTATTTGTTCATCATTCTCAATTCTAATTTAGGACATGCTCGGTCTAAGTTCTCTGTTTCTGTTTAGTTTTACGCATTAAAGAGTAGAATTTCAAACACAGGCAATCTAATGTTTTGCAGTCAGCTGACAGTGTAGAAGAAAACTGAACCGAAGAAGAAATTACCTGATTACCGAATCCGATCCCAACACCGAGCATAACACGACCTATTATCAACATGATTAGGTTCAAAGCAGCAGCATTGATAGCAGCTCCGATGAGGAAACTAATCCCACCGCAGATTATACTAGCCCGGCGTCCATAAATCCTTGTTACAGGTGAAGCTACCAGAGACGAAACCAAACCCGCAAGGTACAAAGAAGAGGTAAATGCTGCTAAGCCTTGATTGTCATACTTGCAGTAATTGTCCTCAGTTAAATGTCCCTTCTTTTCAAACACTTTTGGAAAGAATTTCTTGAGAAAGGGATCCATGGATGTAACCCCACCTGTTCATTTCTAATCTAAATTAGTATAAACCCTTAATTCACAATTCAACATTCTATCTTTTTATATGATTCTGTCATGATCATAAACCTAACAAATTGAAGAAAAAATGGGTTTTTGATGAATTTGAGAGAGTATACCTGAGATACCAATGTCATATCCAAAGATTGAACCACCAATTGCAGCAACAATACAAGCAATGACCACAAAAGAAGTGACCTTTCCTTGATACTCATGTGCTCTATCCTTTGCAACACCTGCAGGACCAAACCCTCCACCAGCCATCTTCTTCTTCTTCTTCTCTTTCCTCACCAAATTAACAATCAGAAACTTAATTAAGAGTAAGATTAAGAAGAAGAAAATGGATACTTGTATAAATATGGGGATATAGCTGCATAATCCCTTCTGTACTAAAGTTTAAAGCAAAGGGTTTTTATAAATTTCATTGACTAAACTAAAACACAGCTCATCACTTTCAGAGTAGTCCTAAATCTTTAAAGGAAATAAATATCTGTCTTCAAAGAGATGAGATTCCTCATTCATTAAATATGAATAAAGACAACCAAACTTTTGAGTTTGCAACAAAATGGCAATCATTTGCAAATATAGTATCCAGTGATAATGACAGAACTTATCTTTTTAACTACCCCTTGGGTTTCTTCCTTTGAATATCCAACAATACCAAGGAGGGAGGAAGCTGTAAAACAGGTGCAAGTATTTACTATTATCAACCACTAGGACTATGAGTGGTAGTTCAGATCTATTGATGTTACCCATCCACATTCTCATTCATACTCTTTCTCCATGTATGCTTCAGCTACAAACTCGAACACTCTCTTGAAATGTTTGTTTGGTCCTATCTTTGTGGCCAACATAAAATTGTAGTCTGTACCATGTGCATTGCTTATAGAACATTCATTATCCAACCTGGAATTATTAATACTCCTTATTACATGGAGCTGTATCTGGAGTATAGTGAGCCAAGTCAACACCTTCATGCTAAAGGCAAACTATATTTATCTTATTCTATCAGCAATTTGCATATCTAATAAACGTTGATTTAGGGACCGGCAAAATTACTTGAGAGACCGGGTTTACGATCCCTATCCCAGAGTGGGTTATAAGGGGTGTCAAAATGCTATGAAAAGTCTAAGTTACCCTTTCAACATTAACAAAAACCTAAACAAAGAAACTGATTTTCAGTTTCAATTTCTTTCAACTCTTTATCTTCTTCTTCATCGTCTCCTCCCACTGCCCCTCTATCTCCCTCTATATTTCTACAAACCTTCATCGTCTAGATTAATCAACGATTCGGAATGGTTAAAAATGATAGTTCAGAGTAATTTTCGGCTGGGTGAAACCCTAAAAATCTAGACGAAAATTCAATTGTCGTCTGTATTGCATGCAAACAAACCAGACGAAAAATAACATACCACATGTGTCGCAGCCGAAAATAGGCTTAATTTTGAAAAACCTAGCCGGAAATTTTTAATTTTCGGTTGCGTTTGGTATGAAATATCCAGACGAAAATAAAAAAATTGGTATTCGTTGAACTTTGTTTTCGTCTGGATTAATTCAGTACTTCCAGACGAAAATCAAATTTTTGGATTTTGTTCAACTGTTTTTTCGTCTGGAATAATTCAGTATATTAGAAACACGTAATCCGGACGATTTTGAACTTAGCAAAATTTACGCACACAAAACTCAACCGATATCAACAATTTCCAACCGACAATTGGTTCCCACAAAACTTTTGTTTTACAGAGATAGTTTCGTCTGGGAGTAGATAAACATACAAGCCGAAATTACAATCTCGTCTGGATTTTGATACTAACATCTGGACGAAAATTTACTGTACGGCCAATTTTCCCCAAATTCGAAAATTGTCGGTTGAATTAAGAACACAACTCAACCGAAATTGCAATTTTCGGCTGGATTCTGGGTTAAAATTGAGCCGAAAATAGGCTCTGGAACTCACAAAAATCACATTTTTACGTGATTTGAAAGATTAGAGCATAAATATAGGCATACCCGAGTGTTTTCTATAGTTGATCCGTGATGTACTGGGGGAAAGTGTTCATAATCTTCAGGATTGAGCTCCAGATTGTGAACAATGGCATCGTTTGTGCCTATCAACTAATGAATTCTAATTAAGTAGGGATATTTTGGTATTTAAGAAAATATGTTGGATAAGGGGTTTTGGAAAAAAGCTTAAAAATAACCCTATTTTGTCTTATTACCCGGTCTCCCTAGTAATTTTGCAGTCCCTAAATCATCGTTTTATCTAATACGTTGAGATCATATTGTGGTTCACATTTGGGTCTATCAGGGGGTGCAAGTAGTTCATTGTCTGCAAAACAGTTAATCAATGGAGATGTTCTGACGTCGAAGGTTTTTCTCCCACGCGACAGGTTACCTGGCAGTTTGGGCCGACTACTGTAGCTTGGACTTTATGGAGCAAGATTTACGGAATGAAGAGTGAATATGGTGTGGGTTTAGGAGCAAGATTACTGATTCTTGCATCTCAGCTTTGCTAACTCATTTTCCGGTTGGTACTCCATGGGGTGGTTTTCTTGATGAGGAATGTTGACAACGCTAGATTTACAGTATCTTACATTTTTGACGCCATTTTTTTTCTTTGTACAGTTGACAACTTATTAGGTGTTAACATTTTGATAGAATGTTTTCCGTGCACTACACTCCCACATAAAATTAGCACATTCCGTGATATGCAACCTCTTCATCTGTAAGTTTAAATTGCAACTGTTATTTATCAACAGTTATGAGATTCTCAGCAGAAAAAAGACTTCAATTGGTCAGTACCATTTATAAGAACACAAAATTTTCAATAATGTCATTGTCGCTAATCAAAATCGGCATAATCAACTACCCTCTTTCATTGCAAACACTTTTGCCTTCAAGTCATTGACAAAAACTTGCACACAACATGGAAGGCATTTGCAGACAACTGTAAATTCAATACACTTTTAATGCTAAACTTACTTGTTTTCCTCAACTCAACCCATCACTTTAATTGTTAATGAACCTAATCCTTACTTAATGCTACTTTGTTGAAGTTTTACTCTATTTCTATCGAGGACTAAGATGCACCTCTGAGAGTGACACCACCACAATAACTGATTGGTAGACAGAGAGACTACTTGATATTTTGGAATGAAGAGCTCATTTATGTAACTTATTTGACTAGACTGGAAAATTGTCCAATTGGACCACCACCATTTATTTTGGGATCAAAAACTCATCTGGTGGAGGTACCCAACTGATGTGCAATGCTGGTGACTTGTAACTTAGATGAAAGTATTACAACATAACAACGTCCAGTTGCCATATGCATGGTATCCCAACTTCGGATGAGGATGAATCCTCCCGAGTGGCTTGTGTCTAATTTCGGGAGGCAACAGCCTAGACTCATACGAGAGAGGTGGCAGTGGGGAATTTTCCACCACCGGCGAAAGCCTGATAGAGCAATGCCACGAGAGGAAAAATAGCTTAAACAAAATGCGAGATAAATTTGGACATAATAGCTCACAGATCATGATCAAGATCTGAGTACCAGAGTCCTTAGACTTGAGTGTCAGTAAGACAAATCATATAGGCTGTAAGCTATCAAACATACCCTCACAGGACAAAAAGCAAAAATGTGTCCAAAGCCTAAGAGGAGAGCTGATATTTTCTGCACGTTTACAAGCCAAGTCTGCTCTTTAAGAGATCAGACTTTCACATTCACATACCTTTCATCTGGATAAACTGAAAATTTTCCTGGATGTGTCTTTCACATTCAAGTTGCAGTTTTACAAGCCTCCTGGAGAAAGCAATTGAAGAAACGATATATAACATAAAACAATATGATTATCCGCATGTTTGAAACGAGAAAAGTTCAGAGTGTGAGTGGTAGCATACCTCTAAGTCTTACCTGGAATTGCATGTACAATTTCGATTATACTCCAAGGACACTGTTCAAGAAACCCCTATAACACAAAAGAAAAATAACTATTGATATAAGAGAATTGATCTGTTCTAGTTCTGTTTAGGGATGTAAAATAAAAATACTAATTACCAAATTCCTGCAGATTTCTTTTTTTGGTTCCTGCATTTGATGAACAAAAGAAATGAGTTCTTCATGGACTAATTCAAAAGGTGTTGAAAACTAATTGAAGATGAAAAGAACTCAAAGATATGGTTCACGGGTTACCTAGGTTTTCCTTCAAATGCATCATTAATATCATCGACACTTGGTTTATTTAAGAATGTAGCCAGGATAAAGTACTTCTCTTTACCAGGAGATTCATCCACCCTCTTGTAGACTTCATAGCGGTATGGGTAAGCCATCCTGGAAACACGAGGTAGTAGGTACACAACAGTCATTGACCCCATTCCAGGACATATTTCACCACATTATAGTGTTCAAACTCCCATTCACATAATAATTTCTTATAGAACTTAATATTTGATCTACCGAATGATGAAAAAGATAGATTAAGCAATAACGTAGGAACCCACAAATCTGTAAAGCCAAATACTTGTTCAGATCCCTTAGTGATGTTTTGCACACGTAGAACTTAATAAGATATCAATAAATAAAATGTTGACTATATTTTTCATTTCTCACCTTAGAGCACCCATGATTGGATACTGTGTCCCAGCATAAAAAAGAAGGCGAAAGGCATAGCAATTTTCAAAAGACGCTGCATATTCCAGTCTTTTATCCCTTCCCATTGTCTTCAAGAAAGACAACAGAGTTAAGAAACTTAAGCACTGGACTCCTACTGGCATATCCACTTGCAGGTGGTGAAAATGTTAAAGGGTGCACTTACTTGCATAATGCCACTTGAAGCAGGTAAATCCTGCATTAAAAGAAAATCAGAGGTAAATTCAAATACAAATCATGCTATTATTGTTATGATCACACCAACCTTCTCCATAAAAAAAAAAAGAACATTGAGAAACTTAGGAATTTGTAAATTTTATGGCAAAAAATGGTGAGAAACTCCATGTGAATATGCAAATGCTTGGACCAAACCATCCGACATACAACCTTGAGCCGAGGGTTGACAATAATGACAGGACGGCTCCCAGCAGCATCGGTCATAGCCCTTAAATCCTGTGTATAAATATTTATGGATAGTTAAACGGAACCTGATATTGAGAACATATCTACGAGATATCTGGTATGCTGCAAACAGTAGAAAATCGAAAGACTCACATCAATTATACAATTTCCAACAGCATTTTGAGGAGCCACAAGGATGAATATGTCATCTTGCTCAGTAACCTCTTTGCCACCTACAATTGAAAGGAGAACCGAGAAACTTAATGAAAGAGCTGATAAAGGCATTAACAATTAAAGCCATGGGTAACAATCACCAGAACCCTATCAAAACCGTCACAACTATCATCGAGTCAAATCATCAATTACCAAAGCCCAATCTTGTATTCTGATTATAGTGTTGCTAATTGTACCACCAATATTTCTTTCTCATTTTATCACTTTACTTAAATTATAGACTCCAATTTTTTAAGGGGAGTGACCACTGTGGATGCTCTAAGGAACAATGTTGATAGATAGGAAAAGGCAAACATTAGCATGTATATAGTTGATTCCGAGGAATGATTTTTTCAAGTTAAAGCAAACTATAATATCATACTGCAAATTGAAACAGTCTCATACCTATCGAACCGATTGTGATGAAATTTCCCAGGGCACCATCCTCCCCCCAATCCATGTACTCCAAAATCTTACGTGTTCCGGCTAGCTGCAGTGGCATCCCAGCAAGTGCACCTTCTCCCATAGATCCTTGAACACAGACCTGATAAGAAGACAGAAACATATGATGCTCATAACACGTATCCATTTGCTTCTTTTAACTTAAGGAGGTCCAATTCCAGCTCATAACTAGGAAGGAAGAAATCACACCTTTACACGCTTCCCATCATCAGCAAATGAAAGAGCAAGAACTCGCACGAGTTCCATTAAAGTACCAATTCGATAGACATCCTACATGATGCACATATCATAGTTAATGCCGTCATAGATATGTCAAACTTTAGAATAAAGCAGACCAAGAAGTCCTTTACCATTTCGGGGTTTAGTTCTGGAATAGCGATCGCCACCTATCAATTTCAAATTCCATGTCAAACAAGAGGCGCACAGCATATTAACAGAAACATTTACACATTATACAAATGGATTACATGAAACATGAACAAATATGATAACAAAATGGAAAGGTTTGACCTTCAAACGAGTTTTCCCATCAGCTATAGCCCTTTGAGTAGCTTGCAGAACATCGTCGTAGAAATATTGCCTTATTTCTCTAGAATGAGGGATGTTATTTAATCGAGTAGGAATACCTCTCCAATTATCCTGGCAAAATCTTTTCCAGGATAAGAAACTCGTGACACGATCATATGTAAATTTTCACAAGTTTTTCCATCTATTAGATCTACTTCCTATGATACTGGAAAGCCTTCCATACATCGGAAACAGCATTACTTATCTACGCTTATACAATAAATATACCTGTTTTGTGGAGGAGGCCTTTAACTGAATGTCACTTACTGCTTTACCTGGTCAAATCAAAGCAAGTCGATAAATGTTTGATTACAGGTTAAAAATTATATCACATTAAAAATGTAGAATTAAGGGTGTTGCTGCTTTCAAGTAAATATACAGTTAGAATCGAAGAAGACAGATAAATATTTAAGAAAATGGAACATGGATCACCCAAAGGATACCACATGTTGGCAATACATGGGATATCTGAGAGCTAGAAATGTAGACATGGAATGTGAAAGCAAGGAGTCTATTTCCTCAAAAGCATACCGGCAGTTATCATCTTTAACTTGTCCTTCTTGACTTGTGAAAGCAAAGAGTCTATTTCCTGAAAAACTACTCCTTTCTGACGATTTCCATCCATCTATACTTATAAGAAGGTAGCATAGTAAATTACGATCATGTTACAGCCTGACTCCAACGATGTATACGGGGAAAGCAACCTGATATAACAACATACAGTTATACCTTATTCAATATGTCCGAGTATGTTGATGTGATAGATTCAGCATTTCGCTTGTATGTTTCTACGCGTGCTTTAACCTAGAAAACATAAGTTGAACATATAAACCATGTGGCATTCTCCAGAAATCGTGACAGAGACAAATTCGAAGCTGTTATAATGAGATATGACTTTACCCAGCTACTCCATTCAAATCAATTATGCGTAGATTAAATGTAAGGAAGGCAATGGTTCAACATATAGGATAGACAAACAACGATTTCACGTTATGTTATGCCCAGACATACTAGCAAAAGGTTGATAACAGTAACTGCCATAAACTGTAAAAGTTAAGAGCATTAATTGTTTTCAATCTAGCAAAGAACTCTTTCCCCTTCAAACTATGATACTAACACATTCAGATTCACTTATCAATACATGTCATCACCACGTCTTGCAAACGCATATTTGGAGTAAAGAAGTACAAAGGAGCATGAACAGAATAATTTGGAAAATTAAGGAAACTCAAACCTTTTCATGAGTGTCATCGGCACGAGTGATAAGTCTTGCCTTAATTTCATCAGTCTCTGGAGGGAAATTTTTAATGTGGTAAATTTTCCCAGTCACTGGATCCAACCGTCTCCCTACGCATCTGTCGATTAGAATTTCATCAGGAACCTGAACATTAACAGATACAATTTTTTCGTAAATTTCCTAGTACAGTATCAAGGTGGAGACTCATTCTATGACATCCATATCAATCACAAGCTACGAAACCATCCCTTAGCAAACTACAACACACTAAAGAACAAACACATGAGAGAGTCAAGTGCATTTACATCTAAGACAACGTATATATCAGGCCTAATCGAGAGCTTTTCAAGACTTTGCGCTTGCTCGAAACTTCTCGGGTATCCATCAAGTAGCCACCCTTTCGTCTTTGCATCTTCTCTGGATAATCTTGATGTCACCATCTAAAAAAAATGACATTCATTCAAACTTAACTCTCTTGAAGTAATCCATACATATCAATTGCAACACAAAATTACAAAAAATACGGTAAACTATACCGCGGTGACGATTTCATCAGGAACCAGACATCCATTGTTCATATACTCTTTAGCTTTATTTCCAATTGCAGTCCCCGATGATACTTCAGCTCTTAGTAAATCTCCAGTTGATATGTGTACCAATCCATACTTTTAACAACATAGTAATAATCACAAATTACAAATCAATCGGAACATAAACTGAAGAAAAACAAAGACTATAAAGAACCAATTAGACAAATTCATAATCAAAATTCACCTTCTGAACGATCAATTCACACTGAGTTCCTTTGCCTGATGCTGGTGCTCCAGAAATCATCACCTTCAACGGCTCAGAAGCCGAACATTTCACTCTGAATCCATTAGATTTAGGGTTTGTCTTTGAACGAGAATGGGGAAAGATGTTTGATGAGTGAGAGATAGAAGAAGATGAAGTGGAAGAAAATGAAGAAAGACGAAGAGATGTAGTGGTGGTAGTAGCAGTGACAGGAGGAAATGAAGAGGCGCCATTACTGCTGTTGTAGCGGTAAATTGAAGAAATCGCTGAGTTTAGCGCCACCATTTTGTTGGTGTCATAAATTTCTGCAAATCACGAAAAGGAGTCTAGAGATTGGGAAAAATCGAGGAACAGTGGGAGAGGAGAGAGTGTGGCTGGTAATAACTAACAAACGGCTACCACGTAATATACACCAGGACTTGCCAATGATACAGCCCCAGCATATTTTTCAATATGTGTACCCAACATTGTTGTGGCTTTAAAGGAGGGAGTGGTAAATCGTGGAAAGAAGCACATGTGGTAAATTATGTTTACATATATAGTTTAAAAAAAATTGGGTTAAATTAACTTTCTATCTACAAAATGATGCAATTTGTACTTTTTTTTTCTTTTTTTGCAGGTTTCTCTTAGATTTCGTGATTTATTACCTTACATGGAGCAATGCAATTTCTTATTTTTATTACCTTGCACGAGGCAATGAAATTGATTGCGAATCGATCACCATCAATTGCGTTCACTGCACCATCTCCAATTCTCCTATAAAATGAACTCGAATTTCAGTTGCAAAAATATACCATAAACTATCCCGTGTTCTTTCCCCTTTTCATGCTTTGTTTTGTGAATTGTTTGTTTACTTCCTTCCTAGTTGTTACGTTCAGAGAGTGGGCAGAGATTGTTGTGCTGATAATCTTGTTACTTCCTTCCTAGTTGCTAAGTTCAGAGAATGGTCTGAGATTGTTGTGCTGATAATCTCTGTATCGGGCAGTTCTGTCCTTGACAAATCTCCGTTGTTAGGGTATAATATCATTCTTTTTAAATGTAAAATTTGTAGAGTAGGTGGCTCTGCCCTCGTAGAAGTACTAGAATTTATTTGTTGTTTCATCGTTTTAAAAATTCCAACAGTAAACCGAGCAAAAAAGAAATCTGGTGCAGAGAACGTGCCAACTGACAGTTGGACATGAAGGAAACTCGTCTTTTGTGAAAATATCAGGATTTGAAGATGGGGAAGCTCAAAACAAATGTTATGAGATGTTAAACTTGCATCATACCTCAAGTCTGTCCACTTCAGAAGACATTGTTTTAAGTTCCGTTTTGAGGAGATGAATTGTATCCTGCAGAGCTTTAAGGCACAACCAGCAGTGCATTGGTTTGATTCCGTTGTCATTGCTTTCCTTAAAGATTCGTCGACTGAAGTATTGCTTCTGTGATGTAGAACTATTCTTCCTCTATATTTATAACCAGGAATCCTTTCAATTACCGTTTCCAATAATTTAAGATGATTCCATGTGTGTCTGATTCTAAGTATATAGTCGTTTTTTTTTTTTTTTTCAAATTGTGAATTTAATGTAAAAAAAATATCGCGACTATATTCTTAGAATCAGACACACATAGAAACATCTTAAATTATTGAAACCGGTAATGAAAGGATTTCTTTTTATAGATATAGAGAAAGAATAGTGTCAAATCTACATTTTCACAGAGACACTACTTTAGTTGACGAATCGTCAAGGAGAGCAATGACAAAAAATCAAACCAATGTGTTGTTGGCCGAGTCATTAAGGCTCTGCAAGATGCAATACATCTCCTCAAAACGGAAGTTAGAGCAATGTCTTCTGAGTGGACAGACTCAAGGTATGGTGCCAGTTTAACATCTCACATTAGTTGTCTTGAACCAATATAATCGACCATTTGAAATATCACTCATATATAACATAAATCGTCTCATTTCAGTAATTTTTGTTATTTCTTAAATATATTTAGATGCATAATTACTACCAACCATCAATGACATGGTTAAATACTGAATGTAGCAAACAAAAGTATATAGCTCCATCAAGATGGATTTACGTTATCCTTTTAATTTCAAGCCGATAACATTACTTATTTATCTTAACTTTTTTACATTTCATGCCTTAAAATTTAAAAGTTAGATCATGATAATCTCCATATATTTTGTTACTCAATTATTATCAGCCGTCACAATAATAACCATAATAAGTACTTTTTAACGTGGTATAAAACAGTTTAAAAATAACTCCACACGTTCCTAACTTAAAAAATCAAGAATAAAATCACAAGGAAACTTTTAGATCCCCAATAAGCATATCTCTTTGGCCATGCCATGCCATGTCTTTGACATGTCCCCTTCTTTTCTTCTTCCATATTTTCAAAAAACTATAAAAAAAAAAAAAAGTACCCAACACTTTGTGGCTTTAAAAAGAGGGAGTGGTAAATTGAGGAAAGAAGCACATGTCTCTATAGTTCAGTGGTAAATTAGGTGATGATACCAATGACGTGCGTGGGAGAGCTACAACTCGACGCCTCAGATAACATGTGACCAAATAATGTAAATCGGGTTGTTATCGTTCATCAAGCATAACTAATAATGCAGGCTATGCAAACAGCCAATACCATAAAGAAAAGAAGCTTCTAAAACCATTTTGATGAGAATGTTGAACATGATTATCTCATCCGACAAATTTCTAATCCAAAGAATAGAGCCCATAACAAATATGATATATGCAAGTATCCGCAAATTCAAAAATACCCGACTTAGATATAGAATTATCCCACTGCAAAATAAAGAACAAACACAGACAAACAATTGGATTTTACAGACCAGATCTATACAGTCGTAGACTAAGCACAACTTGTAACAGTCTCAATACAAGACTCATGTGATGTCACCTTTGACAAGGTGTTTAAATCCATACTAAATGAACTAAGCTTGTATTTCTTGGAAGAATTATCAAATGAAATGCTGCCAACAAAGTCATTGTTCTGAATCTGAACTACTATGAGTCTGCAAGGTACCTTGCAACTAATCAGTTCTTCACATGGAGATGGAAAAGTAGCATTATTTGAAGACAAACCAATTACCAAAACTTTTGTGAATTAAAAAATCTAGACCCCATGTATAAGGTGACTTTAAACAAAAATAGGAGGCTTCCCAAGTGAGCTTTCAAAGTACAAGACCTGAAGACCAGTAGCCGAAGTACTATATGCGCAATGTTTTTGGCCACTTTAGTCATCTTTGATCCTCTTAACACAGACCTGTAAGCAATAGAATGAATCATCTTAAGCATCAATGCATCATTACCACGACATCAACAACCAACTCATACTTCAATTCATTATGGCCTCATATAAAAAAAGATGATTCAAAGCAAGGTAATGATGTAATCAAGCATATAAATAAATATAAGCCGACCAACTACCTTCATATTTTCATCTGCTAGATTACTGCACAAGGCTCATGAATCAATTCAAGCAACAACATCATATAGGACAACAAAACTGAAGCAAATTTAATTTGCTAAGTACAAATAGTATAACGAGAAAAGGAAAAAGTTAATTAGCTAGGTCCGACATACAATGTTTTAGTAGAAAACTACAATTAGGTAGCATTAATTGACCATAGACAACTAGGTTGCTAGTGTATACTTGTTTGACTCCCATATATACAAAATGCACAAATAACAAAGCAAGTAAAACAAGCTTAACCCAGAAAAAATAACACTCCAACAAAGTTGGATCGCCAATACAAAAACATACTAACAATAGTTTATGATATCAAACTCACTAGAGAACGTCAACATCATTCAGTTCACATAAAGGTTACTTGTTATAAAATGTAAGTAAGAAATCTACCTATCTGAAAATTAACAAAGATTACCAGTTGTATTCAGTGGGTGCATCCTCCTGTAGTTGCTTGAAAGGTTAATCACGACTTTCTATCTCCTTCAACCGGCTTCATTCTTTTCGTATCTTCTTCCCCTAATTCTTTTAGGGAAACTAAAGTGTTCTTGTGAGAAACTACTTCTGAATCTCTTCCTTAAAGTCCACAAGCCTTTTTCGATGTTGAAGATTTTGTGTCGTAAATGTCGAGATAGTTATCACCGTAAGTTAAAACACCCATCACTCTTCGTTATGGCTAATAATGATTCTTCTCCGACAACCCTAAACTCTCTACTCCAACTCAATGACGGATATTCCTCTCCCTCTTTCTTGTCATGATTATCATTCCTTCTTTTTAATAGCCATACGTTAAAGCAACCAGCTTCTTCGACAACTTGACCTGCAGCAATAAGCAAAAAACCATCAAATACCCCTATTTTACAAGAAATCCAATCAGTGTCTGGTGACAAATGAGGTGGTGAAAGAAGTTCACGAAACTTTTCCTCAGCCAAGTCGAAGGTAACAATCATTTGTGAATTATAGTCCAGCCAATGAAGAGCTCCATTGGCAAAGACACCAGCTTCATTCCAAAAGCCTGATATGGATATAGAATTGAACCCTTCACCATTTCTCCATCCATAGCCACTGCCTATAGTGTAGATGTGGATTTGCACAGATTTGAGCTTGGACTCATATATTCCTACAACTTTGTACTCATTGGTTGAAGAAAGGTAACCAAATCCACTAACCCTGTAATCTTCAAAATCTTCCTTGATTTCTGGAAGCATGACATACTCTTTGGTGATGGGGTTAAAGATACAAAATGTTACTGCAAAAGAAGTGAATCAAGCAAGACATATTGTACCATTAAATGAACCAAGATTAATAACCTCAACTAGAAGGGTGAAATGAATCCTTCTAGTTCTTTGACTAGGTGTTGAGTCATGTTTCTCATTATACTCAAAATACTGAAATTTTGCATTATTCCCTTTTTCACAAGCAATAGAACCTAACTTACCAGAATCAACAACATGATTAAAATGGTTGATGCAGTTCTAGGGTAGCGAATACGTAGAAATA
>JAJJMA010091454.1:0-11111 GCA_023529015.1 Papaver nudicaule
GGTAGATCTGATGGATTTGGTACCTTGAGTACCTATGCAGATTTTCTTCTCATACAGTTTGGCGCTAGAAACAGGGATGATTAAAACAACTTAGGGTTTGCCTGTGATTTTTCGGGTTTTCAGATTTTTTGTTTTATTTTTCTAATCTTCTCAAAAGATTTTTTAAAGCTTGTTTTTCGAGAAGAAGCTCCTGTATCTTAAGCATCTAAAAGACCTTAAAGGCTTTGGCATGTTTAAGAATTTTTTGAGCATAGCATCAGATGATAAAATCATCCGTGGGAGTTTCAAAACCTCGGTATGATGAAATCGATTTCCAAAGAGAGGAAGTTTATACTCGCTTTAAACCTCTCGTAACATAGAATCCAAACGATTATAAATTCATGCTGAACATAAAAATCCATTTTAGGGTTTTCAAAACTCATGCTATGCATAAAAATCCATGTTAAGGTTTTCAAAACTTATGTTATACATAGAATTTCATTTTAAGGTTCTCAAGCTTCACACTATATTTGGAAATAAAACTTCATAAAAATCAGAGGGAAGAGGATGATTTGAGCACGGCATAGGATGATAAAGTCATTCGTTGAGGATTTTTAAATTTTGGCAGGGCAAAATTGGCATAGAAATGAGATTTAGTTTTCAATCTTAATACTCTTCGAAAAGCAGTGGCTAGCCATAAGAAAACAAATGAGAAAATATACACTAACGAATTTTAGGGTTTTCAAAAAAAAAAAAAAAAAAAAAAAAAAATTGCTGGCTTTGACAAAACCATCAGGAAAAGTATTTTTGAGTCGAGACAACAAAATAATTCAAGGAGGCTCCGAAGAAACACAAATAAGCATGACACAAAAGAAACATTTACAGTAACACCATCGTAATAGGCGATCTCACAAAACGAGCATCACACGCTGCTATAGTCACAATACGCCTAATTACAGGAGTTAATCAATAATAGCTTCGATAGTATATATCTAGAGTCACACAAAAATCTTGTATAGCAATCCTAGGAGGAACATATTTGCAAGTCAAAATTTTTTTACAACTAGAAAAAGCCACCTCGACACAATTACTTAACAAATAAACACATGGGAAAAGGGCACTCTGTTAGATACTACTTCATCCAAGCTTCTCCGAAGCAGGTCCGAGGAGCCTCGGGCGAAGAAGCAAAAGAACACACTCAGACTAACTGAAGAACAACCGACGTCGTACACTAGCACCACTAACACTAAATCACGAATAAGGAAAAGCAGAAAATACTACGCTCCGAAGAACATACACGCTCGCAGAAGCCTTCGGGAGATAATATCTAGGGGTCCATAGAACAATACACCCACGCACTCAGCGATATTTGATAACAGTAGGATAGCGAAGCAACAAAAGTAATGCAAGGAAGCTGTGGAAAGCAATGTACTAAACACAGATAAATAAACAAACTAACAAAGTGTTCACTAGGAAAGCACATTCGAAGAAACTTCTAGCATAAGAGCACCAAAAAAGGAAAACAACTAACAAAGAAAGATACTCCGAAGACGCTAGTATAGGAAAAACTAAATTCAGCCTCTTCTATTCCTACGCCTATTCCGAAGTCGACCAGCCACGGTACCTCGATCTTCGTCAAGGCCCTCGAGCAGATCTACATCGATGACTGGAACACCAGCAGGAACAGCGGCAGCATCTTCTTCCCAGAAAACAACCTCTGGAATAAATTCATCTTCAGCAGCAACTTGCTCATCAACCAAAGGAGCGACGGCAGGAACAGGCGGACTCACGTCGTTAATTTCTTCTTTTACTTCAGCTTTCACATTCACTTCATCATCAGGAAAGGCAAGACCATCCTTAAGCATCGGCAAAATTTCTTCGCTATGGCGGCGGAAAAATGATCTAGTCTCATACATACGGCAGTCATACGATGAACCACCGTCTTCCCTCATCCTCTGCTCTCTTCTCCTCTCATCACCCTCAATAAGATTACCAAACAGACGAATCACCTTGTCAGGATTACTCTCCCTCCTAGAAGAGCTAGCATTAGCAAAGTCGGATTCCATCTCCATTATCAGGCGAATCTGTTCTCTACGACTTCTCGGGTCCATCTCACCATTTCCTTCCTCCATGGGACCTTTTCCTCTGTCAGCCATTACTCCTTCAAAAGATGATAGAACTCAAGGGAGGGGAAGAAAGGAAGAAAAGAATATCAAACAAAAAATCAAACAGGTAGTCACCAGTAACAACAAAAAGCATACCTCGTCTTTTATACTGCGGTTTAGGGAACCACCTAATTGATAAGTCCAATCAATGGGCAGACGTTATAATTTTGATTCCCTCGAATAACGCACCAACACTTCAAAACACCATAACTATACGCCATCCAATAAAGTAACCGCATCTTTTGCAAATTCCCACGTTGTCGTTCAAAATTCCAAAACCGTAGAGAAACCAATTGATAACACCATTCAAAACTGCTAACACCCGCGTGTCAACTTTAGCATCAGGGGGTCAATAAAAGCCAAAAATAGTTGTAACACAAACAAGCGCTGTCAAGAGTACCTTACACAAGTAAACAAGGCAACGAAGTACGACCGAGAACGAAGCCTGTCATAAAAGCACCAATGATAAAAGCCAAATCTCGGCAGTCGGCACAAAGAGATTGACATTAGTAAAAATATTGACTTCGGTCACCATCCTGAACAAAAACGCCTAAAAATCTCTCAGATAAATGCGTACGAAATATCTTCGTTAAAAAGTAGTAGGAAAAGCATGCAGCGGAATCAATCGACTCCATGGCAGCAGGAAGTAGTTCTCATAGCCACCACTACGACTCCGAGGAGGAACCGAATCAACGAAGAAATATTTAAACCAAAACATGCCCAAGCAGATAAAAAACAACTAGAGAGCTTCACACAGGCCAGGAACTAAAAGACCAAAACAGCAGAGAAGCACATAGAAAGAAACCTCATACAAGTAATAACTCAGGAGAGCAAATAATAGTTGCATCCTTTGCCATACAGCCTCTATCAAAATCAAAACCCCGGCTCGCGGAAAAAAGCAAAATGCCATCGAATGAAAAAGGCTGTAAACGCCGAGGCAAAAATGCCATCGAATGCAAAAGACTGTAAACGCCGAGGCAAAAATGTCATCGAATGCAAAAGGCTGTAAACGACGAGGCAAAAATGCCATCGAATGCAAAAGGCTGTAAACGCCGAGGCAAAAATGCCATCGAATACAAAAGGCTGTAAACGCCGAGGCAAAAACGCCATCGAATGCAAAAAGGCTGTAAACACCAAGGCAAAAAACGCCATCAAACAAAAAAGACCTCGTTTAGTAGGCACAAAGTTGATGCTCATATACACTAGTGGAATTGGGGTGTTTTAGCACAATCACTCCATTCAATTATATCACAGTCGTGGGCTGAGGTAGTCAAAGACTAGCCATAAACTGTCTTATTACAACAAAAAAACCGGTAA
The DNA here is from genome assembly GCA_023529015.1 of Papaver nudicaule. NCBI lineage: Eukaryota > Viridiplantae > Streptophyta > Magnoliopsida > Ranunculales > Papaveraceae > Papaver > Papaver nudicaule. Next base: position 3,462 of record JAJJMA010091454.1, read on the forward strand.
AAGCCCAAGCCATGTCTTCAACTGTACTAATACTAGAGGTGAATAGTACTAAACTGCCACGTACACCTTTTCTTACGGTTTAAAAGATAAGATTTTACTTTTTCATTTTCTTTCGTTCACAAAACCAGACGTCTCTCTCTCTCTTCTTTTGGAACCATTATTTTCCTTCTTCTGCTATGAGAAACCAGCACTATAGAAATGGAGATATGAGAGATAAACGCCAAATCGTTGATATTATCTCAACTATATCAACACACCCTTCTCTTGGTTCATCTACTGAACCTTCAGTTGTAGATCTAAGTTTCGATCTATGATTTTAATTTTCGCCATTTCTTTAGGATTTACAAGGCTATTAACAGAGTTGGTGGTGATACTGCTCATATATGGTAAGTTATATTTTTCACCTAATTTCTCGAACCCTAAACCCTTAATCGCTTCTTGATATAGGTTTCAATTTGTGGGTAGAATTTCAGTTCGCGTTGATTTAGGGTTTTAATTTGTTCGTAAAATTTCAGTTTCAGTTGATTTAGGGTTTTAATTTATTGTTGTTGAAATTTTAGGGATTTTCTTTGCGGCATTAGGATCAATATTGTTTATGCCTGGATTTTATTATACAAGGATTGCTTACTATGCGGAGAAGAATGGGTTTGTGTTGTTTTTGATTGTCATGGTTTTGTTTTCTGGATTTTCCATTGCTTCAGCTTCTCCTCCTGTAGTATTCATCCTCTCTTCGAATCTCTCTGGTTTTTGAGCTATGTTTTTTTTTGTCTGAATATTACACTCTCGTAACACTTCATGTTCACAGAGATTGTTGGAGGGTTTATATCAAATGCTCTAGATCCATTGTTGAAATAGTGTGGGGATTGAAATCTAGTACTAAAACAGGTGAGAAGATCTTGTTTTTGGTGCTTATTTGTTGTTTTGTGTTATCGTTGTGATTTATTCTTACTTACATCTACTCAATATTTCTTTGTTTTCCTTTTTTTTTATTGGCAGGTGACGGCAAATCAACGATTATTAGCATGAGTTTGATCTACTTTTTATTTCAATCTAACTTTGTTTCTTAATATCTCTTTTTATTTTGCTGTGTCTCTTAAATAAGACAACATCAATTGCTCTTTGTTATATTAGCATCTCTTTGATTTACTGCTGAAAGTTGAAGGTTTTAGCGAGCTAAGGTAAACAAACCCCAAATCCCTCTTTGATTATACTAGCATCTCTTTGATTTCACTCCTAATCATCTATTTTACATGTCTGTTCTGATTGTAGTAAAACGAAGCCCTAATCATTTATATATTTTCCATGTCATATCTCATATCATAGTTTCTTTGCTTTTGGATTTCTATCATAAATTGGAAACCAAAGATTCAATGGAGGTATCATGAATTATTGGTTCCAGTTCACATTAAGAATGGTGTAATCGACACCAAAAACAATTACCTTACAGTATATATGATAAGTCAATTCTTGGCCTTGCAGGGATGATGAATATATGTGAGTATCGAACTCATTGGTTTCACGATTATATTTTCTTGGCCTTCAGTTCATATAGGTTGATTCTTTGATTTGGTTCCAATTAAGAGATGACTTATCTTAAGGTTACACAGGCGAAGGAGGCGGGCAGTACGCATTTCTCCATGGGAGATGCTTGGAGAGCTATAATTGGCAGGAAAACCAATTTCAAACAGATTTTAGAATATGTTAAAGAGAGGTATGTAAGTGTCTTGCGAGTGTTTTTGTATAAATTTGAAATGCTTTACCCAAAGATTTAAAGGAACACAATTATACTTTTTAGGGGGAATGGTAATGGGTATGGTAGTGCACATTAGGCATGATAGAGAAGCAGCACGTTAGTGGCCTTGAATACAACAACAATGTTGTATAATTTATATAGTTTGCTCTAGCCATCATTCGTGCTTCTGATCTAGTTCAGTGTTAATGCATTTGCATATGTATAGTGCAGTAGAATCTTGTTCCTGTTTTGGTTGGGGGTTTTCATTCATTTTTCTAGTGCTTTGATCCGAGTCTTGCTTCATTGTTTTTCTCGAGTTCCACCACGTAATATCAATGATCTTATTTAGCAATCATTGTTTGCAGGTGGAACTATTCTTCTACAAGGAGCATGGGGAAGCCAAAGATAAGGAAATTGACTAGAGTGGTGCTCCAGTGCCCGATTCTCGCCTTAATGAATAACCTGGTGCTGGTATGATTGCAAATGATCAAAGAGATGGCGTGGCGACCAATGGACCAGTGATGATATTCCTGCTCCAGCCCTTGCTGCTGGTGTCGCCGATTGAACTGATGCAGGTGGAAGTGGGACTCCTAGCTGATTAGTGTAGAGGTAACAAAATCTGTATACACACATGGTTGAAACAAATATAAATCAGTTCAAATTCTTTGAAGGATGTGCATAGAGTTTTCCACTCAACACATCTTAGAAATTTGGAGGGATGTGCATAGAGTTTTCTACTCAACACATCTTAGAAATTTGGAGAAAAGTGGAATATATATGATATGGATGTAGGGGATGGTTAGAGGATCTACTAGTGCATTAACAGGTTGCTTAGAAACATATTTTAAACCCTGAATTAGAATGGTCTTTATGAAGATTGCAATTTCAGCAACTTATAGACCTCCATTACAGAATTGTAATTATGGAATACACAAGGATTTGTGAGCTTGAATTGTATCGCTATAAGGTGTAAGTTATCCTTGAAACTAACGGCGTTGATTATTGTTTGTAGGAAGTGGTGGATACTCTTATTTGTATGAGCTTCTTTGGTAGGCAGGAATGATAACAAGTAAGTTTATGGTTAGTGTCTTTGACTACAATGCATTTTATGGGGGCAGGAATGACTAGCTTCCTATAGCATACTTTTAAATTTCTTAGTTTTTGTTTTTCCATCATGCTATAGGTTAGCTTGTGTATCAAATGTTATGATTGAAAGGCTACCAACCATGCTCTTGTCTTTTTACTTAGAAAGCTTACCTGCTTGTATTTCTTTGTAACATGTATATCTCTTTGTTGTATATTCAGGTGGGGTTATGGAAGGTTTAGCTCGCTCCACATAAACTGCTGCTGCTTCTTCCTCGGAATGCTTCTGAGGCTGTTATGGGAACCACCAAGTACTTGTAGCGGAAAATTACCCCAGTTGAAGTTTTGTCAAAGTTTAGTCTTTTTAGTCATACAAATCAATTTTTATGTAATGTTCAATGAATACATATGTTAATTGAATTGTTATGAATGAATGAAAATGAAGTTTTGCTATGTTATGGTTTCAGTCCAGTCAGAATGATGGCAGTTGGAATCAGCTCACTCAGATCCACCGACTGATTCAGCTGAGTTAGCATCAGTGAATTTGGAATCAGATCTGATGATTGGAGTTTTTTTTTTAATTATAAAAACGAAGTGAAATCACAGTCTCCGACTGTGATGCAGAAGCACAAAAATAAACTGTACTACATCTAGTTCAAACGTGATCTGTGCTATAGAAATAGCACAAAAAAGTTAGCACAGTTGGGAGCACAGTTGAGAACTGTACTATAAACGAGAATAGTACAGTTTGTGGCTGAGCTAAAACGGACGTTTTCCACTAGTGATAATTCGTAAGGGCCCTACGAATTATATGGCATGGTCCTCTACCCACAAGACACCCCGTTAGCAGTGAACACTTTGAATCAAGGCTGAAAAAAGCTGATGATACATAAGTACTCACTAACAAACGGCCACGAGGACCTCGCGTTCTCGGGCGCCAAGGGGACGATAAATGGGATTAACATCTACCTGTAGAGGAAGATGGAACCCCGAGGAAGCTGCTTCGTCTTCAAAACCAACGACGAAGTACGCAGCCGAGGGACCCTTTATAAAAATTCAAGCCTCAAAAAGGGAGAGGTGTAAAAGATTTGGAGGGGTCGAACTTTAGACCGCGATAAGAGAAAAGTGTCATGTCTAAGCTCCAGCCTTGACCGGCACTCCTTCATTGTGTTACTTTATTATTGAAAAGCGGGTGTCCATTCTGAGTTACTACATTTGCTTAGGCAAAAAGGTAACAAGGGCACTACTGTGCCCTCCGAAGAATATAAAACATTCTCGGTGCCTACCTAACGTATTAAAGCAACATGGATACCGGCACAATCAATAGCCAGTGTTTTGCTTGAAACAGTGCGAGTAACTCAAAGCCTTTGGGAAGGGTGATCCGTATGCCCCCACTAGCTTGGTAACTTTCTCCTACATCGAAGTAAGCCCCGAACTTGCACCTCGAGAAGTTATACGAACCATATACAGGCTACTTTCAAAACCGAACGATAAAAAGCAAGGCACAAAGCAGCAAATAGCAAAAAGAAGAAGAAGAATAACATTAAGAGATCAAGAAAAAGCAACAAGTGCGTAAACACCATATTCAGTCCACAAAAAATAGCCACAGGTCATCAAAAGTTAGAAAAAGAAACACTTCCTATTTTACAGACATCCTCCCACAGGATCATCAAAATTACAAGAGAAGCACTCTAGAGATTATCTCGGGACGAAGTTGCAGGATCGCTGTCATTTTTATTAAACAAATGCAAAACCTGGGAAACCATAATACTGTTAAGTTCATCCACAGGATCTCGATCCTCGGCAGCAACCTCGGAGCTTTTACCAGAGGAATCAATACAATCCACCTCCTTCGGCTCACCGCCAGAAAGCTCGTCATCCACCTTCGCACTCCCATCACCACCCTTATCACCTTCTGGCTCCTCGTTCAGGCTTCCATCAATTACACCCAGCTCCTGAGAATCAACACCATCATCAGCCTTTTGCTCTAAATTGGTAGCTTCTTGACCTTCAGTCCCCAACCCACTATTAACATTGTCATTTGCTGCTTACAAATTCTCCGCTAGCTTCACCTTTCGCAGCTCGGAAATTATTAACTCAGCCTCGCTGGTCGAAACGAGATCTTTATCAGATTCCAGTACAACATCAGGATCCTCCAATCCATCATGATAATAGGGAGGTTGAATGCCCATACTCCTACACAGGAATCGGGCATGGCCACGACTAAACAAAGAAGTGCGCCCCGCCTCCCCTTGGATGAAGGTTTTTAACGACGAAATCTCATCATCCTTTTTGTCACACAAACCGAGAGCCTGATGCAACTCCTCATCAAGTTTAAAAGCTCGTTCCCTCTGCACATCAGCATCTTCCTTAAAGCTATCTCGCTCGGACACAACAATCTTAAGGCGTTCCTTTAGCCCATTTACTTCTTTCGTAAGATTTTTCTTCTCTTGTTTCAAAAGCTGAATGTCCTTGCTACATTGAGCAACCTTTAAGCCTCGGGCACCAGCAAGATCAAGCAAGAACTTTCCAAGATATTTTTGCTGAAAGCAAAGAAGGAAAAACATCAACAAACAGCATACAAAACATGCGACAAACAACAAAACAAATACACTCACAGCTTCTGCAAATGATTGATGATAAGTAGTCACTGAGGCAACATAATTTTTATCCAGCGAACCAGAAAACACTTGGGCAAGAAAGCCAGACACGGAAGGGTCCAAAGGGTGACTCTGAGGATCCATTGAATGCGCTCTCAAAAGATCAGCTAGATCACCAACATGAGGGTTCCGACTTGCATTCGGCTCCACAGAAGCCTGACTCTTGGAACCTAGACACGATTGCTGGGCGAAGACGCTAGGAATCGAAGGAACACCTGATGCGAAGAAACCCAAAGGGGTGCCAATATTGGACCCATACTGATTTAAACTCATCTCTGGTTGGTCAGCCCGAGAAGCTTCGCTATCAAAAGAAGAACGTCCCTGCGAGGGTAACACAGTTCGGGAGTTCGGCATCCCAACTGCTTTGCGGCTAAGATTCCCTCCCGACGGAGTCCTATCATTTTCGGTCTCTTCGTCATCCGAACTAACAATAAGCCTGCGAGCTTGCCTTCGGGTAATAACTGTGGTTGTAGAACTAAGGGCATTCGCGCCTTTCCTCTTCGTAGCCATGGTTTTCCCTCTTTTTCGATTCGGCTCACGAGGGGATAAATTCGCAGTATCACCACCATGGACCAACACATCGCTCTGCTGACAAGCAGCCAATTTATCAGGTTCTAAACAGAGGCAAATATCCATACCTAACGCATAGCTGAGGCAGGAAGTGTTTATCACCTGACTAATTCCCCCCTTCTCAGCAGGCGCCGACTTTGAAGACCTTTTTCTCTTCTTCGGAGCATCACTCTCGTCCGAAGCGTTTTGACTTTCCGCCTTCGCTTTATCCGCTTTCTGAAAACACAACACGGATGAGAGTAAACCTCTAAAAAGAGAGTAGACAAAGAAATTTCAAAATTACACCTTACCCTCCTTTTGGCTTGAGTAATCTTTTCCTGAGATTTGGCACGCTCCTTCTCGGAGAAGAAAATACTATAGAAATTAACAACATGAAGATTGTGATGAGCTTCGAACTTTTTACGCTCGATTTTCTTTTTCTCATCTTCGTAGCCATACAAGACGGGGCCTTCGATGAGTATAGGCTTTGTAAACCACACCTCATCGCTAGAGTGGCGAAGAAGTGTATTCTTTTTGGACCCCGAAAGATCCACATCACCAAGAGGATGAGAAGAATCGGGCACTTTGCCTAAACCTACACTCCAAGGAGCTTTCTCTTTAGATAAATATTTTTCCACCTTATAACACCTAAAGAAATTTTCGACGGTCCAGTACTCCGGAGAATGTTGTAATTTCTCGGGAAGCTCTTTATAATAATATGACCTGCCCTCCGAGCGAGCAACCCATTCGCTGATGACTCGAATAGCGTTTCCATTTAATTGCATCACTCCGCAGGGAGGATTGATTTTGGAATAAATCGCATAAAAAAGAGGGTTGGATGGATTGTATAAAGGAATTGGAAGACCGGCGCCGAGTTGTTCGCCGGAAACGATCAACCTTCTATTACTGCACTTATGAGCAGCAAGCAATTCAGGGGATAAGATCGCCTTTCCTAAACTTTCGTAAGGAAAAAGAGACGGGTTAAATCCGTAGATACGTGCCCTTTCCTCCCAACCAGTCTTCTGGGGATCTACCACTTTACAAGGTAACACTGTAGCAGGAGGAGCGTCTGAAGAAACAATTGCAGAGGCACCGGCGGCAGCCTGCAACAGAAAAGAAAGTTTAAAAAAGGGATAGAAAACGAAGATCAAGACGAAACAATGGAGATGAAATTCAAAAACTCACCATGATTTCAGAAAAATACAGAACAAAGAAAAATTCAATCACTTCGGGAAATAACGCAGAACAGAGAAAGGAGAGAGGGAAGAAGAAGTGACAAGACAAGTTTAAATAGAGAGATAAAACCTACACAGCAGGTGGCAGGTCAAAGGAAAGGTAAAGGTTTCGAAAGGCACGCGAAGGTACGTGTGTCAGTCAGAAATTAAGGCGAGGACACGTGTCGAAGAGGACGGAACGCCAAAGGTTTTCTTCTCCAAACTCCTTCGACCTTTGGATAAGAAAAGAGGCAAACTGTAGGGGGTAAAAACCCTCGGAACACGTGTCTCGCATCCTGGAAGGATAACCATGCCGAGAGAACCACACTGAGAGGATCAGAAGCGATGTCTCGGACCGACAAAGGAAAAAAAGCTACACATGAGCGAAGTAAAGACTCGGAGGGGAAGGATT
>JAJJMA010091488.1:0-11390 GCA_023529015.1 Papaver nudicaule
GTCAAAAAATGACACATAACCCCTCCATATAACCCTAGTTTCCATCGAAACAGGCTTCCTCTCTAATGTTTTCTGTGTGTTTGAGAGAGATAGAAAGAAGAGAGGCGATTTCGAGAGAGAGAGTGAGGAGATTTTCAGAGAGATTTTGAGAGTTTAAACGAAAAATTTTGACGAAGAAGACGCTGTGTGGAGATGAACGCGAAGGAAAAAGCCATGAACAGGTTAAATTTGAAACCCTAGATTGAAAGGGATTTGGGGTTTCGATGATTGTTTTTTGCTTTTTCTGTTCTTTTTTCCCAATTCTCTGAAAAGATTTGTCGACGAATCTTAACTGATTTGTCGACGAATCTTCTCTGAATTCTCTGAAAAGATTATGACTTCCCAAAAATTAGGGTTTATGCTAATATTGTGTAATATTAAGAAATTAGGGTTTAATTGTTAAAAATTAGTGTTTAATTTTGACAAATTAGGAATTCATTTTGAGAAATTAGGGTTTATGTTTAATAAATTATGGTTCAATTTCCCAATTAGGGTTTTCTATTGCATTCAGAGCAATTGGTGTTTGTGTCTAATACTGTGTTCAATTTCCCAATTAGGGTTTCCTACGGTCGCTATATTTTTTTACCTTGCTATTTAACTTTGTAAAAATTTTTTTAGCCCCCCAAAACATAAAATCCGGGTTCCGTCCATGCCTATATATGTTCGTTGAAACTCTTACCTTGACATCTAGCTAGCCCAAACACTTCAAATAAGAGAGCATCCGCGGTGGTGTTAAGTGCCCGACTATAAATATGGTATATTTTTCCAATCATATTGTAAAGGTTGTATTCGTTAAGCTATTCTCAAAATGCCAAAGCTAGCATTCGACAGTAGCTTAATTTTGGTTCTCTAGCAGATGTTACTATAATACAGTGGTAAAGTCATTGGGTGGTAATACCAGCAACCTGAGTTTCAAACTTGTCTGCATCGGGTGGAGGAGGATTTTTCTTTATTTTCTTTGCCTAGGTACCTGCGCTTGTAGGTAGTGGGCTTCAGTCCAACCTTTAATATAACCTTTATATTCATTAAAAAAAGTTATGGTACACTAGGCGGGATGTGAGATCAAGTACAATCCAAACACACACATCTTTTTTTGTTTAATTCAAAAAGAAGATATTATTAGAAATTGTAAAATATACAAGTAGCTACCAGTGGTAGTACAAAAAATAAATTACAAAATGTAAAACAGAGCATCCCAGTTTTGTATTGAACTTGATGAAATTGAATGGCCAAATGCCTCAGACCAAGCAACAACCAATGACTTAGCTTCAATGCCAAAATCTGCATCTGTTCTGTAATTATGATTTTTGTCAAATATACGAGAAAGCATTTTCGAATGCGCAGCGCGCGATCAAACTTGAACTAGCAGGGGAGGATATTGGATCAGAGAATCCAATGGTGGTGATGGTTTTTGACGTCTTCACTCTAAGTATCACTCTAAGAGCAGAAAATGAATTTCCTTCAAAAACCACCGTCCTCGTTGGATTCTTTGATCCAACGGCCCTTCCCCTACTAGTTCATTTATGCTTGCGCGTTCAAATTTTTTTTCAAAGCATTTCTTTCTTTCTTTCCAAAGAACAAATACCACTGTTGGTGGAATTAGATTCCAAATCACTCCTGTTCCTGCATAAAAACTGCTCTGCCATGATATGTTAGGCTATAAAATGACCAAGGAAAGGTTCATGCCCAATTCGTAATCCATACTCTGTACGCGACCTTACAGTGCCACCTTGACAATATTACTCATGAGTCATGATGCTCAAGTCTTGGAGTGACCCCAATGCCAAATTGAGCGAAAATGCTAAGTGCCCACCGGATCCGTCCACCAACAGGCTCTCCCCCAGGCGTGGCAGTTTTTGATTGGGTGATGAAACCCTGGGCGGGGCCCCTGCTGCTCCACCGGCCAATGGGGTTGCGCCACGCAGGCGGGGGAGAGCCTGGTGGACAGTCCTGGTGGCCCTGTAGCAGCTTCGCAAATTGAGCCTATTTTGCGTCTCAAAATGATCAGACCAACGCCGGCAAGCTCAGTCTCACAGTAAGACTAACAATCAGGGTTCAATTTCAAAATGCACGAAACTCTTTCAAAGTTCACTGCTAATCGAGCTAGGAGACTCTAGTCCAGGAATGTTGGTTGGTAGATTAGATATCAAGTACATTTATTACTGGCTAGGAAATGTTGGAGTATACTACTATCTGTTTTCACCTTCATCGGAAAGAGGGTCCTAGTACCCTCTTACTACTTCTCTGCAACCGCGTTGTTGTTGTTTTTCCCAATAAAACCTACCAACGTCCCAAATTAAATTGTTCGAGATTACCTAGGAGATGAAGATCTCATTTACTCAAAAGTCAACCTCTTACAGTTGACTCGTTGTACTTATCTCAAGTATGCTCCGCCGTTGATATATTTTTGTTACTTCACGCTGGCCGTTGGATTTGATTTCTTTGTACTAAATGATAGGGGTTTATGTGGAGCCCACACTGAGGCAGATATTCAATGAGGGTCATAGCGTTTAAGTGAATGAGACATTTATGAGGAAGGACATCAAGTCTCTTTTTTCTTGTTTGTATCAATTCTCAAAACATTGCACAGAGGCCAGAGCTTGTGTTAATGTGAACATTTAAAATCTTTGGGTCTAAATTTGTAGAGCAGAGAAATTTTGAAAAAAACATGCACTTGCAAAGTTTAAGTATTATGAAGATAGGAATAGGTGAAATGCTTTTAAGAATGCCACCATGATGAAGAGAACTTGATTGCAAGTGAACAAGTTTGTTTTTGCAACAATTTTGGTTTTGGCTTTATAGTATTTAAAGTAATCACTTATGCATGTAAAGTACTAGAAATTGGTATCCATTTGACTTTTATGCTTGTATCTAAGATGGTTTCACTATGCTTGTAATCACTTTTATCCATTTGATTTCTGGTCTAGATGCAAAATTGGCTCTCTAAGCTTAAATGGATAAAGTGTAAACCACTCTTTGCCTCTCTCCCTTCCAAGGAATTAATGCTCTGAAGATCATCAGTATACTAGTAATTTAGAAAGGGTTAGGATTTCAATCAGTAGCTAGTACTAACAACTGTAGGGTAGACCAGCAATGCATGGACATCCGAGAACTCTTGTACCAAAAGAGAGAAGTTGTTGCAGAGCAGAATTTGGAATCTCTAATCCCTCGTTGGTTGATTAACTAATTAGTCCATTTTGACTTCACTGAAAAACGATATCTTATTATTGCTGCCACAATTCAGCATTTCTTAGGGTTAAAGACATCTGCTGAGAGTTGATACACGTAGCAATGCAATAAAACCTTTAAACAACTAACACCAGTAGACTATGTTGTTCTCCAGTAATTGATGTATTCTTAACAATCAACTGACTGGTAACCCTTGTTGGAACCATGCAACTATGCATGGGATTGGTAGTAGTTGGGGGACTTGGAAATCTTAAACCAAGGGTTAAAAAATAGGGACTCTGTCTGCCATAGCTAGCTAGAAACCTAGGTGAGTAAACTTTAATAACATTTCTTCAAGATAAAGAAAACATTTAAGAAGAACCTGGCAAAACCTCTGGTAACTAATAACTACTCCTCTGCAACAATGGAAGAAAGTAAACAAAGAGAGAGAGATTAAAACTGCATTTATGAATTTCTACCCACCGCCCTTTGCATGGCTTTGCTATTTATCTCTTCACACTCTTCAATCTTCTCATTCATCCTCGCCTCCCTCTCCCTCTCTAGAAAACTCATAATACTCTCTGCAAGTAAGAAAAATGGCTAAGTTGCTGAGTTTGTTGGTGGTAGCAGTGTTCATAGTATGCGCTAGTAGTTTATTAGTTAACGTATCATGTCAAGATGGTGGTGATTATGGTGATGTAATTGGTGAAGCAGGTAGAGGTGGAACCAGGAAAGAACTAGTGCCAGCTTTCTTCATATTTGGAGACTCTCTTATTGATAATGGGAATAACAACAACTTGCCTTCATTTGCTAAGGCTAACTATTTTCCTTATGGTATTGATTTTAATGGTGGTCCTACTGGTAGATTTTCTAATGGTTTAACCATGGTTGATGTCATCGGTAAGCTCTCTTCCTTTCTCTAATGGTATTCTATTTTTTAACAAACATGTGATTTAGGAACTGATTTTTAACAAGTGTTTAAATGTTTGTTTGTGAGAGTTCAGCTCAACAATTAGGCCTGCCATTGATTCCTCCATACTCACAAGCTTCACCAGACCAAGCACTTCATGGTGTCAACTATGCTTCTGCCGCTGCTGGAATCCTTGACATAACCGGTCGAAACTTTGTATGTACAATCATCTTAATGACTGGATCAATCCATATTGATATGCGACTGATTATATACTTGTCTTGGTTGTGATAATCAGGTTAGTCGCATACCATTCGATCAACAGATCCGTAACTTTCAGACCACACTCGATCAAATCACAGATAATCTTGGAGCAGATGATGTTGCAGCTGCTATCGCAAAATGCTTGTTTTTCGTGGGGATGGGGAGTAACGACTATCTTAACAATTACCTTCTTCCTAATTACCCAACTAGCCGGCAGTACAATACTCAACAGTACGCTACTTTCTTGGTTCAACAATATACTCGGCAGTTGACCGTAAGTAGTGTTCACTCTGCAGTAACAAAACACTACGTAATCATGTCCATGGATGTGATATTTAACATGTAATATTCTTTTTCTTTTCAGACCCTTTACAATCTCGGAGCTAGAAGATTCATAATCTCTGGAGTTGGATCATTGGGTTGTATTCCAAGTATTCTTGCTCAAAGCGATGGAGAAGGATGTTCGGATTCGGTGAATCAGTTGATTATTCCGTTCAACACGAATGTGAAGGCAATGATGAACAAACTCAATGCAAATCTTCCTGGTGCTAAGTTTATATACCTTGATATCTATAAGATGTTCCAGAATATCCTGACCAACCCTAGAGTTTATGGTACGTTTTACGCGCTATGTTGTATTGAGATCCTGATTTTAATTTCTGTATTTGAACATTTGAGTACTAAATTACTTGGTTTTTGATATATGTTTTGTTGATTAATTGTAGGTTTTACTGAGGTGAACAAAGGGTGCTGTGGAATTGGGCGTAACAAAGGGCAGATAACATGTTTGCCATTCCAAACACCATGTGCCAACAGAAAGCAGTATGTGTTTTGGGATGCATTTCATCCAACTGAGGCTGTCAATATCATTCTTGGCAAACTAGCTTTCAGCGGCAAAAATGATGTTGTGTATCCTCTCAACATTCAACAACTTGCTGCCCTTGATCTAGATCAGCCCTAGTCATCACATAAACGGCCTAGTCATTGGCTCCCCTGATATGTTGTCTACACTCTTTCTTGAAATTGGTAGTAATTAGCCTAATATATATTTGCCGGTCGTAGTCTATTTATGTACTGATGCACTATTACACTTTAACTAAAGAAAATGCTTCCGTTTGATTGTGTTTTAATCTTCAAATTAGTGGTACAACATGAAGATGTTGATTTTTAGTTTCCTATCAAACCTTGGATTGATTTTTCTAGTATTATAAGGATGCTTAAATTGGTCAAGCTTGGTCCTTGACCCAAAGGTGGCAAACAGTATACATCATTTCTAAGGTTCACTATCCAGTGTCAGTGACCCAGAGGCTAAATAACTTCACGACCGTTTTTCAAACCTTGGTCGAAACTCTAAAGCGCGTGATCAATATGTTGTCAACAATGATAAACTTTTTATTGATTGACAATATTTAAATTTTAAATGATGCACAAGCATTCACAATAAGCAATTGCAAAGGGTTTGTAATACTTTTGAAAACAATACAATGTCTTCATCAAACAGATGAAAATCTATTCTCGAGTAGTTAAGCTCTTCAGTTATGGAACTAACTAGCTAAGCCTTAAAGCATTGCTAGTTGTTGAATATTCATGGGATAAACATCAGTTGCCGAATTTGAACTAAACGCTTTCTTCGCAAGGATAATATTTGCAGCTTCCGTGGGATGAAATGCATCCCAAAATAGGTACTTGCGACGATCGGCACATGGTGGTTGTAGGGGAAGACAGTTTATCTCCCCGTTGTTTCTTCCCACACCACAACATCCCTTGTCGAAAACCTCAAACCCTGCAGAAAAAATGGATTGGCTAGTCAACTAGCTTGATCTCTTTCGGAGTAAACGTAATAATTAAACAATAAAAGTGCACGAAATTGACTAACTGTGGAGTTTTATTTGTACTGTATTTACCATAAGCAGCACCATTTGTGACGAGATCTTTTGCACTCTCAATTATATTCAGATACACAAACTGTGCGCCAGGTAGTTGACCGTTGTTGAAGCTTTTCACCAAGTCTAGAAGACCAGAATTAAAAATATAGATTGCTTTGTTTATCTCTTCATTACACGGGCTACCACTAGTACGATTATTGTTCCGGGCTAATTGGTAAGGTATGCAACCAATTCCCCCAACTGCTGTTACTGCAAACTTGCGAGCTCCCAATTGATAGAGTTGCTAAAATTAAAGAAAGAAAACCGAGAATAAGAAACTGATGCAATTATGCGATCCCATTTCCCCATAGGCCAAAATAAATGATGAGACATTAAGTAGATGGAACAAACCGTTAATTGGCGGGAATAATCTTGAAGAAGAGATGCGGCATAAGCTGCAGGGGTGTATCGACGGCTGGTTGAATAGAAACTAGTCATATAGTAATTGTTTAGGTAATCATTACTTCCCAATCCACAATAGAAAATACATCTGCTCAAGTAAGCTCCCATAGCATTATCGTCTCCTCTGAATGACATTCTCATTTGTTGTACCACTCTTGCAAAATTTGCTACTTGTTGATTCATTGACACATGAGCTCCCTGTAAATTCAATCGCCAAATATTAAAATGGAAATCCTAATAAAATGGTTTGAATAAACTCAAATGGCACCTGCTAGCTAGATTACAAAGTTACCAGGTTGTTGCCGGTTTCATCTCTAATACCAGAGGCACCTGATGCAAAATTCGCTCCTCTCAAAAGCGCAGGACCTCTAGTCGTCGCGTATGCAGGAATTAGATTCAAACCAAGGAGTTGAGCTGCAAAAGAGAAAATCAAGTCATTTTTGATAAACTTTAATTAGTCACGACAATAACATACACAGGGAAAAATAAGTAAGATGACACATACCTAAGACATCAACCACTGTCAGACCGTTATTATACCTTCCGGTAGGAATACCTCCAGGGAAGTCGATACCGTATGGCGCATAGTTGGCCCTAGCAAGACTAAGTCTACCATTGTTATTCCCATTGTCAACTAGAGAGTCTCCAAATATGAAAAATCCAGTAACTTGTGGATCCTGCTGAGTGACTTGCGAGAAACATGACTCCATACTAATTAGCCATAAGAAACTTAATATCGTAAATGTTACTCCGTGGATACCAGAACTACCCATTTCTGTTGTGTAAAGACTAGAGATGATATGTGAATCTGCTATATTGGAATGAGAAAGATCATCACTATTTATAAACTTGAATTTGGTCTAGAGATAGAAGAGAAAGTCCTCTGATGAAGTTAATGGGTCTGGTTGTCCGCTGTGTAGTTGTGGCTGGGCAGGTGTGGAAGACAGGAAAAATAATGGAAGAAAGTACTACTAAATGTGCCGAGTATTTCATTAATTTGACTTTTTTGTTCATCTAGCGTCCTCTTAATGGCGCTATTTGTTCAATGCAGCTATATATTAGGGAATTACGCCTAAAGGGAAGGAAGAGATCCATCTTTTCTTCCCATAGGAGATAGCTTATAGGTCGGTAGCATAGAGGCAGGGACGGACCCAAGACATTAAAGTCTTGGGGACAAAGCATTTTTTTTTTTTGAGTAGTTTAGTGTCATGTCCCTCCTAAGGGCCACCCTTGTTAGTAGTTAGTAGAGTCAGTAGTGCTGTTAGTAGTTGTTGGGTGCCAATAATAACGTGTTTCTAGTTCACGTGAAGGGCTTATATTCTACTGCATTGTATTCTCTTTTGGTTAAGCAATAGTACAACACCTTTCTTTCTCTGATTCCTTTGAATCATTCAACCTTATCTTCTTTTTCTTCTCTTCTTCATCCTCCTTCCTTCTTCAGATCTCGATTTCCTCCTCATCTCTAATCTTAATTCTTCTTCATTTCTATGTTTCTGTTACAACATCAACTCTAAGACTCCTTTGCTAGTACACTACAAATTGGCATCAGAGCAGTCGATTTTTTTTTCTTCAAAAGACCTGTGTAATGATGGTGTCTCAAGCTGATCTTAACAACCTAAATTCAAGTATTACTAAGCAGATCAATACCTTGACTAAAGCTCTAGATAACCTTACCAAGAAGATAGAAGAAATTCAGGTTACTCCTTCTCCAGTTTTGTTAGCAACACTCAAAGCTTACCTAGATGAGAAGAAGGAACCAGATCCAGACTCAGGTGGTGGTAGTTTTGGTTCCGGAAAAGGCCTTTTAAAAACTCATGGATCTCATAATACAAATGGTAGTACAAGTTCATCTGGTGAGTCAATGCATTTTTCTACTTCAAATAAGCCTAAAATTGAGTTTCCTCACTTTGATGGCTGTAATCCAAGGTCTTGGATTCGTAAATGTCGAAGGTATTTTCAGTTGCATATTATGGATGAAGAACAAATAGTTTCTCCTGTTTATCTGTATTTTGAAGGTAAGGCTGACATATGGTTTCAGGACTATCATGAAGGTAAGGATATCATATTATGGGATAGTTTTGTTAAGGGTTTAACCACTCGTTTTCAGGATCTGGGCCATGATGATATTGTGGGTGAATTTAACAAATTAAGTCGGATTTGTTCTGTTTTAGAGTACCAAGAATTGTTTGAGGAACTGAAAGCATTACTGATTGCTAAAAATAAGCATTTGTACGGAGGAGTATTTCACATCTAGCTTTATCAGTGGCCTTAAGGAGGAATTATGTATGCATGTTCAAATGTTTTCCCTTACCTCATTATCCAAAGCTATCTATCTTGCTCGTATGCAAGAGGCTTTACTTGAAAATGCTAATAAGAAAATATCAAAAATACCATAAACCCCCACCAGTTTACATCACCTCACCTACCAACTCCAACAAAGGAACCACCTCACCTGTCACTAGTCCAAGACTACCACCTAAGCCTGTCAGCCCACATCACAATAGCTCAAATCCATACTCTCCTCGCATCAAGAAGTTGTCATATGCAGAGATGAGGGCTAGAAGAGAGAAAGGACTATGTGAAAACTATGATGAGGTGTTCAAAGCTAACCACAAATGTGTGAGTCAATAAATATTTATGCTTGCAGCAGATGATGATGAGACTCATAACACTGATACTGACTCAGCTACTGGTTCCCCTATCATTCACGAAGCTGAGGATGAGGTGGAAATTTTAGTTCATAATCTTTCTGGTAATGTATCTCACACCACTATTAAGGTTCCTGGTATGATCAAGAAGAGAGTTCTTACAATATTAATTGATAGTGGTAGCACACATATCTTTTTAGATCCTGAAGCAGCTAAGCTATGTGGATGTCTTGTTAAGCCTACTATAGCACTTCCAGTAGCATGTGGCTGATGGTAAAAGACTAGTTAGTAATGCTAAATGCTCTTCTCTCAAGTGGAAGATGCAGAATCATGAGTTCCAATTTGATTTGAGGTTGTTACCTCTAGGGGGATGTGATATGGTTTTGGGTGTGGATTGGATGAAATCAGTCCAATTAAATTTGATTTTGTTAATCTAATCGTTTCTTTCACCAGGAATGGTACTAACATTGTGTTACAAGGGAAACATGTTGCTGCTAAGGTTTCCATTATGTCAGGAACTGCAATGCAGAAGTATCTTAAGAAAAGCAAGCATGGCTTAGTAGGTCATCTATATTCTATCACTGCAATTCAACATGAGGCAACACCACCTGCCATCACCAACTTTATTAAATCTTACCCTACCATTTTTAAAGAACCTACCACCCTTCCACCTACAAGAACTCATGACCATCATATCCCATTAAAACTTCTTTCTACACCTCCAAATCAAAGGGATTATAGGGTACCTTATATCCAGAAAGAAGTGGTGGAAAAATTGGTTCAAGAAATGCTAGCTTCTGAAATTATTCAACCCAGTCACAACCCATTTTCTTCTCATGTGTTAATTGTTAAGAAGAAGGATGGCAGTTGGAGATTCTGTGTGGACTACAGAAAGTTGAATGAGATGATCATTAAGAACAAGTATCCAATACCATTAATTGAAGAGCAGCTACTGGATGAGTTATATGGGGCTCAGGTTTTTCCAAAGATTGATCTTAGAGCTGGTTATCATCAAATTAGAGTCCACCCTGCTGATGTTCATAAACTGCATTCAAAACACATCAAGGGAACTTTGAATTCTTGGTTATGCCATTTGGGCTCACTAATGCACCAGCTTCATTTCAGGCACTTATGAATGATGTTTTCAGTCCCTACTTGAGGAAGTTTATTCTGGTCTTTTTTGATGATATACTCATTTATAGTCCACATTTGTCCACACATTTAGATCATCTACAAATTACATTATCATTATTACAGAAACACTCTCTTTTTTCTAAGATAAGTAAATGCTCTTTTGGACAATCCCACATTGAATATCTTGGACATATTATATCTGGTCATGGTGTTGCAGCTGATCCATCCAAAATTGTGTGCATGCTTCAGTGGCCACCACCATCAACCTTAAAGGAATTAAGAGGGTTTCTTGGCATTACTGGCTATTACATGAAGTTTATTCAGCATCATGGTATTATTAGCAAGCCTTTAACTGAACTTCTTAAGAAGAATTCTTTCAAGTGGACTTCTTCAGCTCAACTTGCTTTTGACAAATTGAAGGTAGCAGTTACTTCTACTCCTGTGCTCATTCTTCCTAATTTTTCTCTACCATTTGAACTGAAAACCGATGCTTGTGATATTGGAGTGGTAGTTGTTCTCATGCAACTTAAATGGACTATAGATTTCTCCAGCAAAGCAATGGGAATTAGATTCTCTGCACTATCAATCTATGAAAAAGAACTATTGGCTATTGTTATGACAATGACTAAGTGGAGCCATACTTATTGGGATCTTATTTCACTATTTACACTGATCATCAAAGTCTCAAGTTCTTTATGGAGCAGAAACCACATTCAATGCTACAACAGAAATGGTTATCAAAACTCCTTGGTTATGACTACACTCTCTGTTATAAAAAGGGAAGTGAAAACAAAGTTGCAGATGCATTATCAAAGGTGCCACTTTCTTCTACCTCTTCTTGTTCTGCCTTAACACATGCCCAACCAATTTTGTTACTGGAAGTTATTAAGAGTTATAGCT